>CAIGQV010016148.1:1654780-1677616 GCA_903798115.1 Danio jaintianensis
GGCCAATCACAGTCATTTCTGTTGAGCACGTGAACACAATGGCAAATGGACGTTTTTAAAATTTCAGTATTAATTGGTACTGAATGCCAGTATCGTGACCCTAGTTTATACTAAACATGCATACAACTCCTCCTCTAATAGCAAAGCTGCAATACCATTGGGATTTACTTAAACATGTCTTCACTGTTATTTTTCCAAGATATGGTGATATAAAATCAAGACAATTTGCTATACAAAAAAAAAAAAGAAACGCTCAACTTAAGACATCTTACAAATTAATTCAAAAGAATGACAAGTAATATGAATTTAATAAATAGATTTGTGAGGGGTGTACTTATATATGCTGAACACTGTACCTATAATTCCCTGACTTTTACTAAATATGTGTATATTTCCTTCTAACATTGTTCTTTTATTAAAATTTCAAAACACAAGTGTTATGATTATATCTACCTAGAACTACCATAGCTGTCAAGATGGCCGCATGCATTTCAGTGTCTGCTACTTTTCCCCGTGACTAAATATGCGTGCCTCTGTTGCCTAGCAACTTCCTGCTATCAATAACATAAGTTTCTGTTGCCACAAACATAACCTTACTTCAGATATGTCTTTCAAAACAGCATATTCAGTGCTGCGAAAAAGCCTTCTCCCTTGCTTGAGAAAGTGAAAGTGAGTCGTGGACATTTGCGGGTGGTCTAACATAGCCTAACTATACATTTTTAGGCTGTATAACCAAAAAGTGATTTAACTTAACGTGATGACACCTGTGACTGTATGATGACAGACATTCAAAGCTTAATTTTAATATCTCAATAGAAGCGTCGAATGTAAATATGACGTGACAATACGACGTCTTTATGAGAACGGACCGAATGACCGCTATAGTAAGTCTAGTAGTTATAGAATTCTGTTAGTTCCAGTGTTAAAAACTCCATAGGATGTCTAAAGTTCAATCAACATTTGAGTTTGGCTAAAACAACAATTAGCATACAATATGAAATGCACTTTTTCAGATGAGATTGAAGTATTTGTGTATTTGAAAGCAACATTGTGGCCCCTTTTATGCCCCTTTTATGGGTGGGACTCAACCCAGCGTCAGCCATATGGGAGTCAATAGAAAGCTGAAGCTCTAAGCACTCTACGGCTCAGATGACAGACTCTTGATTTCTATATCAGCCTGTCCTTTCAGCACGAGCTCAGCTGGAGGTTTTCAGCAGATTTCCTGTTGGGCCTCATTGCGTGTTCATTTGCGGGTGGGATGGTAATGGAGTGGAACTTAAAACAATCTCCCAAGATGAAGGAGAAGCGGTAAAGAAGTTGTGAAGCCAAAGAGAGCAAAACAGGTATTGAGTCTTTGCTCCACAGTGGCTGACTTTCATCTGTAGCAAGCGTATCGCTAAAGGCTACAATGAAATATCACAATAGCATGCCATGTTAAATAACAAAACAGCTAGTCATGATTGGGTGCGCTTGTTTTTTTTTTGTTTTTTTTGGGGCTGTTTACACCTGGACACTTCATGCATTTCTTTTAGATTTGATAGCTATCCATTAGATGGATATGAATGGATATATAAATTAATATACAATAGTTTCAATTGCTCAAACTACTTCAGGAGTTGGTCTGGGACAAAAAAGGTCCCAGAGGTTTTGCCTCCAGACAAAACAGGACACGTCTAAATGCATCTTTATAAAAAAAAAGGCTATTGACAAAAAAAATATGTTTCGATCGTTTAGCTTATAATGACAGTAATTGTGGAGCCCTGTGCGCTTGTGCTGATGTTTTACTGAAACACGAGTGGAGCACAAAGCCTCCTGTAGCCTACATATTAAATCATTGGTGAGATGTATTATATTTTGTAACAAATAATGATTATATGTGGTGTATCTGATGCTTTAGTCAACCTTCCCTAGTTACATTTGCATATAGTATGAGATTGGAAATCAGAACCATCCGTTTAGTGGAGACACATTTATGTGGCCAAATGTAAATGCTAGTTTTCACAAATCAGATAGTTGTCCAATCAGAGAAAACACATGACGTGACTTTGTGATTATGCTCACCTGTGCCTGCTTTGTGATTATGCTCACCTGTGCCTGGTTTGGGATTATGCTCACCTGTGCCTGGTTTGGGATTATGCTCACCTGTGCCTGCTTTGTGATTATGCTCACCTGTGCCTAGTTTGCTTACTGAGCCATGCATTAAAACCCAGTTTTTTTAAACGGTTGTTTCTTTGGTCTTGTATTGGTTTTAAAAAGTAGATATGCTTCAATTGATATTATATGTTCCTCTTCCCTTACTTGCCATATGACACATCAATTGTCTGAATGTGAAACTTTCAATAAATAAACCTTTTTAGAATCAGACATAGGCCATTTAACACGAATATAGCATGCCATTAGTCAGAATTATGTTGTTTAGTAGGTCTTCGGAGGACTAAAGGCTTGTACTGTGTGTTGCTGAATGTCCGGATGGCATCGGGCCAGTTTGTACTGCTAGCTGACTTGTGAAATAATTGCCCCAATTTAGGCAAAACCATAAGGTTTTTAAAGTGCAAGAAGTACTTAAGGGACCTTGTGTTAGATCCTGTGGCTGTTTAGCTGAAAAAAAGAGAGTTTTTTCAGTTAATGGAATGTCCTTGTGCTGTTGAAATTGCGTTCTATGCATTTTTAATTGTTTTGAATTAATCATTAAGAGTTAGTCCACTCAAAGCCCGCTAACGAGAGACTCCATTGGGTCTATACTGTAAAATACATTACAGCATATTAATTTGTCAAATGTGTTTTGCACTGTTCCTCAATAGATCACTGTAATATTATATGGCTGTGAAGTTACTTTTTCTAGCAGTAATTGAACATAAATGTGTCGGTTTTTTAAAAATTCACGAGGGCGGCACTTGGCCATCTGAAAATCCAGTGAGCAGGTGGGAAAAGGGTGTGTGTGTGCGTGGTCCAGAAACTGTGTAGTGTGAATGAATTAGAAATTTTGGGCAACATTTCTAGCCAGAGTCACGGTCACAGTCAGTGGGCGGCCTCCGCAGAGAGTCCAACGCTGGCAGAGACACACAAACACACAGGAGAAGTTGAAAGTGCATAAAATATTTGTTGTTTTGAGAGGCTGAAATATCAGCTGCTTGTTTTTGTGCCAGATTCACTGTTAAATTTATGAGCAAAATTCACAGCACTGCTGCCATCCATATAAAGTTTCATGTGTGCAGAGAGTCAGCCACAAGTTTTCAGGTAAAGTAGATGACAATGAGTTGGGTACAAAAAATACTGAAAAATTGGAGATTAATCATATAGAGAGTGTTTTTAGATTAATTGATTGTTTTCCAAAGGTATTTATTCATTCATTCATTCATTTTCCTTCGGCTTAGTCCCTTAATTCATCAGGGGTCGCCACAGCTGAATGAACCGCCGACTTATCCAGCATATGTTTAACACAGCAGATGCCCTTCTTGCTGCAACCCAGAATTGGGAAACACCCATACACACTCATTCACTATGGCCAATTTAGTTTATTCAATTCACCTATAGCGCATGTGTTTGGACTGTGGGGGAAAGCGGAGCCCACACCAACATGGGGAGAACATGCAAACTCCACACAGAAACGCCAACGGACCCAGCCGGGACTCGAACCAGCGACCTTCTTGCTGTGAGGCGACAGTGCTAACCACTGAGCCACCGTTTCGCCCAAATGTATTTATTTAGTGATTTATTTTTAAGGTTAATTCACCCAAAAATGAAAATGCTGGGTAACACTTTATAATAACTACACACTATGAATCATTTATTAAGCATTAACAAAATAGTTAATTCATTATTTGTTAAACATTACCTCTACATTTATAGATGTTAGTAAGCAGTTTATAACTACATCTACAAACGCTGTAATCTTGACTTAAACGCACATGTATAATGTGCTTAATGACTGTGTTTTCATACTTTAAGGACTCATTTTTCATTACTTAAGTATTACAAACCAGTTACTTAAGAATAGTTGGTGTTTTTTTAAGATCATTCAGAATGCGAAAGCAAATGATTAATAAACTATTCAAATTAACATTTATATATCTTATTATTCAGGCATATGGTAATACTTACTTTGGATGTTAATAAATGCTTTATTAACTCAACTTCATCCAGTTTTGTGACCTAATCTAAAGTGAGGACTATTTATGCTTTGTAAATCCCTTATAAATGACAATTAAAGGCTCAGTTATATTCTACACAGGAAAAATGTGTAAAAAAAAAAGAAAAGAAAATAAGTGACTTTATTTATTTCAAGATACTCAAATGAAACTGCATCAAATGAAAAATCAATATTTTTCAGTCTTATCTAAAATAAAATGACTGTGCAGTTTAAACATCGCTAAATAACACTGAAATGTTGTATCATAATATATTGTTAAATTACTATGTTGTTGTTGATTTGTCCAATTTTATGTTATATTTTGATGCTCCTGTTACTCAGCAATGTTAAACTTTACAATCATTTAATTTTTTAGATAAGATTGCAAAGATTTATTGTTAATTTGACACTAATCCTTTAATAAAATCATTTATAAGGGATTTACAAAGCATAAATAGTCCTCACTTTAGATTAATCACAAAACTGCATGAAGTTGAGTTAATAAAGCTTTTATTAACGTGTGTCTCATTTCATAATGTATTAAATGTATGTAATGTTATTATATTATGTATTACATCGCTGTAATATATTGACCTTATTCTGCAATGTGGAAGTGCGCTTGTTTTTGTGATTGTTTTACAACTTCCGATTCAGTCGCCTATGGGAGAAATGACTAGGAATCATAAACAAATAAACTACTCGCTCTACAAACAAATGTGTTCATGACTACACATAAAAAGTAGATTAATGTAATAAGAAAATATCAGTTTGCAACATCAACGAGTTGTTTTTTAACATCTAAAAATCAATGGAAGTGATAGTGGATTTCTGGAGCCAAAAAGATTCCAATGGCTGCTCACACATGACGAATAAGGTCAATACTGTACTGTAGTTGGATGTCACTAGCCGGAGCCTATAGAAACGCACTCTTTCATTAGCATATCCTCCTCAGAGAAGCTGTCAAAGGCCATTAGCTGAGATTCAGAGGAGCTGTGAGGAATTATCGTACGCCATGGAGAGTCATGGTTGTCTGCTTCCGGCCCTCATCTCCGCAACAAGCGAACAATGTCTTGTTCGCTAATAAAACCAGACAAACCCCTCGTGGACTCGAGCCCACGGCGCTGGATTCAATTGATCGTGGCAAGGTCAACACGAAAGCAGCTACTTCCATTTACAAAATAGAGGATCGTAGGTTGCTAGGCAATCATCAACTGTTTTCTCAGAGGATGTCAAGCTGACAAAACATTGCTGTCACTCAGATTCAAGTTTATTTATGGAGAAAATGACGAAGCACTGCAGTGTTTGGGTGTTCTGTGTTTGTCTGAGATAATTAGTCTCCCGAAATGTGTATATTCCATACAAGCTGAAGCTGATTGCTCAGTTCTTGTCATGTGACTCGCGGTGCACTCGTGGCATTCATTCAACTGTGTGCGTCTGGAAGGAGTAAGCGCGTCACGTCGCTTGCGCACGCAAGCCGCACACCTATTGGAAATAACGAACTTGCGTGAACTCGAAGAGACGCGATATGTGAACAGCTCCTAAAGCCGCCGTCATTTGCGATCTCCAGCAGTTGATCTTCCTGCACAGACATGCTGGATTCACCTGATTTGTTGACAAATGGGTTGCGGATGCATTCCTTGGCAGTTCGTGGGTCCTTCACTGGACCTTTTCCCCTTAGCAAAGAAACTTTCCAAAGACGTCTGTTTCTTACTCATTTTGCTGCTTCTGTGTTAAATTTGGGTGTTCAAGTGTAACAAGATGTAAGCGAGAGAATACGGTCATTTTTTCAAAATAAAAGATCGTTCAGACTCAGATAATAAATAAAACGAAAATAATTAATGATTTCTTGTGCGGCCCGGTACCAACTGATCCACGGACCAGTACCGGTCTGCGGCCTCGTGGTTGAATACCACTGCTGTAGACAATCGAAAACAAATATTGCTTAAGGGGGCTAATAATATTGACCTTAAAATGGTTAAAAAAAATTAAAACTGCTTTTATTCTAGCAGAAATAAAACAAATAAGACTTTCTCCAGAAGAATATATTTATAATAATAATATATAAAAATATTATAGGGAATACTGTGAAAAATTCCTTCCTCTGTTAAACATAACTTGGGAAATATTTGAAAAAGAAAACAAAATGACTTGAATTGACTTCAACTGTACATAAAAACCCTTAACATTTAAGTTAGAAGCCAAAACCACATCAAACAATGCAAGCTCGGAGGAATTATTTCCATTTCTGTGTAATTTTTCCCTCAGAATGGGCCTGTGGTAATGATGAGGAATGGCCGGTTTGGGTTTGTGCTTTGTCTTTGATTGCTAGCAGCTTTATTTTAGCTCAGTTTATCAGACTCTTAAAGTAATTGTTCTGCAGTCCCAGCATATTACGCCAAAGCGTGTAAATGAATTGAGGCAATTCAAGAGCATATCTGTCAGTACACTGAGCACCGGTAATGATACCTGTATTATGAGGCGTATATTGTGATTATAATTGTCTGGATTCAATTAGGGGAATAATTCCAAACACGTGCCGCAATAATTAATACACGTTATTTCTGGCTCGACGGGCACACGGCAGACAGCTATTCACGCGCTAACAGTTAAATATGTGTTCATGGGGATGTGGAGAAAGAGAGAGTAACACAATAAAAGATCAGTCAATTGTCATGGCAAAGCCAAAACCAGAATTGATGGTGTAGAAATGAAATAATTGACCTTAATTTAATAATTTAATTTAATTAAATTTTTATTTTATTTTATTTGTTTATATATTTTTATATTTCAATATCTAACAAAAAGCCACTTAAATAATAAATGTAAAAAATTAATAATAATAATATATTTATTTATTTATTTATTTTTATTTATTTTTATTTATTTATTTATTTATTTATTTATTTATTTATTTATTTATTTAGTTTTTCGTTCCTCTTAAGATGCTTTTAGTTAGATTTTTAAATACAATGTTTTTTTGTTTTTTTCCCAATAATACGGTAAACTAAAATGATTTAAGACTTTACAACGGGAGCATACCTGTTTGTTTTTTTTCATCAAATTTCACTCATGATTAAGAATTAAAATCTTGTTTTAATTGACATTACTGTAAAAAAAAGAAACAAACAAATATAAAGCCAATATATGTAATATTGTGCTGTGAATCTTTTAACATCCAGATGATTTAATTTTCTTTGTTTTAACCTTTGAAATATCCAACTTATTCCCATTAATATGATAATCAGCAATGTAAATGCCAAGGATGCTGTCACTGTCTTAATATTTGCATGTTAGTTATGATTGGTTTACTTTGTTGCTTTGGTTTGCATTCTGAATTGTGGTTGATCTGTTTGAGCATCTATATTAGCTACTGTTTACACCAGGGTATGAATAGCAGAAGAATGTGTTTTGTGTACTCAACATTCACTTGGTGACAGATGTAGTTCACACAACGTCTGAAAAGAAGAGATACGGTAATAAGAAATGGTTCGACAGATGGTGAGAGGAGTTAAAAAGTCTTGAGGTCGCAAGGGCGGCTAATTGCACACAATGTAAATAGGCTGCGACAAAACTTCTTATTCAGACTCTTTCGTTGCTTTTCAAACGCTGGTATTTCCTGCAGAGAATGAACGCTTCGGTTTCTTTTCTTTCTGTTTTAAATGTTTTTGGATGAGATATAACCTGCACCTTTTTTTTAAGATCGAAGAAAGCTAATTGCAATTTCTAAAGCAGAGAAAAACTGGTAAAAACAAATGCACTTTTACTATAGAAATTTAGAAACCTGTTTTCATCTAAAATGTCGTTTTATAGAGTATTTAGATTTATTTATTTGTTTATTTATTTTAAATAACAAAAATTTGCAGTTTTTTCAGCCGTGCATATATTCCTTTTTAGCCAACACAAGAAATGAAATTACTTTGAAACTATAGGTAAACTATAGTATTACTTTGGGATTGATAAATCAACCCCAAAAAAAAATATATATATATATATATAATAATAATAATAATAATTTGAATATTGGGTTAAATAAATTTATAAATAAATTATAAATAATTAAAATTATGAATAAATTTATTTTGTTTTGCTGGATAAGTTGGCGGTTCATTCCACTGTGGCAACCCCAGATTAATAAAGGGACTAAGCTGAAAAGAAAATGAATGAATGAATAAATTTATTTATTTATTTATTTAATCCAATATACACAAAAAATTATTTAGCTCATACGCACACATATATATATATATATTATGTTGTATATTCATTCATTCATTCATTCATTTTCTTTTCGGTTTAGTCCCTTTATTAATCAGGGGTTGCCACAGCGGAATGAATCGCCAACTTATCCAGCATATGTTTTATGCAGCGGATGCCCTTCCAGCTGCAACCTATCACTGGGAAACACCCATACTCTCCCATTCACACACATACACTACGGACAATTTAGCTTACCCAATTCACCTGTAGCGCATGTTTTTGGACTTGTGGGGGAAACCGGAGCACCTGGAGGAAACCCACGCGAACACGGGGAGAACATGCAAACTCCACACAGAAATGCCAAGTGCCGCAACCGAGGCTCGAACCAGTGACCTTCTTGCTGTGAGGCGACAGCGCTACCCACTGTGCCACCACGCCCCCCTTATATTGTATATACAGTGTATGTGTGTGTGTGTGTATATATATATATATATATATATAATAGTATATATATAATAGTATATATATCATTTTATCATATAAATATATTATATTAAAGATGTTCTAATTTAACTTGCAATAATTAAAATGATAAAGATTGAAAAAACTCTATAGACATACACAAAACTTAAAAATAAATAAATCTAAAAACAAATTCAAACTATTAAAAAGGCCACAATAGTACCGGAACGGTACTTAAACAAAACTGGTCTATATGTAGACGCTAAAGATGATAAATCAGCGAAGAAATAAGAGGGAAAGTTTGTGAAATGCGAGTTCCACATTAAGATCTGCTCTGCTTTTTCCATGGGCAGGGTCTCCAGCTGTCAGCTCCAGCCAGCGGTGCTGAAAACCAGCCGCGAGTTGCTTATTTTGGCCGCGCCGCCGTATTTTCTCAGCTGAAGCCGCAGAATAGTTTGGCTCAGAAACGGCGTAATAGGACAGGCGTTTTTCATGCTCCAGAAGCTGCGGATGTGCTGGTAGGTTGATGTAATCATTTGTCAGCCGTACTCTAGAGCTGAAACCCGATATGAGGGATTTTGCTCTCGTATCGGTTGGTTTTCATTCACAGGCTCATGATGACAACAGAAACGGCTCTTTTGTTGCCTCTTACAATGGATGAAAAGATGTTGTGGCGGAGAGAAGCCAAACATGGTTAGCGGCCTCAATGCCAGCGCTGATGAGATGCCAGCGCGTATTTTGACAGTATTTAGTCTCTTGAACTGGCAGGCCTCCAGCAAACACTCTTTCTTTAGGTGTCGATGTACAACTGCCAAACATATGCCTGCTTTATTCAGCATCTCCTTCTCAAAGTCCTTCTGTTTAACATCCAGAAGATTCAAAATAGGGCTGCACAATATATCGTTTCAGCATCGATATCGCAATGTGTGTGTCTGTAATACTCACATCGCAGGATATGCAGTGTTGAGCTGGGATTATAGTTGATCAGCACAACATTTGAGAATACATTTGTAGAGCCATTGCAACGTATAACCATAACAGAGTGAAACTTGTGTTTTAAAGGCATTTCAAGCAAGTTTAAAGGATTCAGGCACAAAAAAAAGTACAATTGTAACTTTACTGACAAATTATTTTACTGAATTATTAATACAATGAAGACGATACAAGGAGGATTCAGGATACTTGTATATGAACTGTATATTTGTGGATGATAAAATACATACGTTCATTCATTCATTCATTAATTTTCCTTCAGCTTAGTGCCTTTATTCATCAGGGGTCGCCACAGCGAAATGAACCGTCAACTTATGTTTTACACAGCGAATGCCCTTCCAGCTGCAACCCATCACTGGGAAACATCCATACACTCTCACATTCACACACACACTTATACACTACGACCAATTTAGTTCATCAATTCCCCTATAGCACATGTGTTTGGACTGTGGGGGAAACCGGAGCACCCGGAGGAAACCCACGCCAACACGGGAGAACATGCAAACTCCACACAGAAATGCCAACTGACCCAGCCGGGACTCGAACCAGCGACCTTCTTGCTGTGAGGCGACAGTGCTAACCACTTAGGCACTGTGTCACCATAATACATACAGTACTGTGTAAAACCCTTAAGCCTTTAGTAATTTGTTATGTATCTTGATACTGAATTTACTGACTGACTTTCCTTCGGCTTATTCCCTGATTTATCAGGGGTCGCCACATCGGAATGAACCGCCAACTGCTCTGGCATATGTTTTACACAGCGAATGCATTTCCAGACGCTTTTCTTAATACCAAATCACAATGGGACAAAGAAAAAACTGCAAAAAATATACAAATACAAAAGTCATTTAAGCATAGCCTTCACTGTAAGAGTTAAACCTGATTTGTTTCTTTTTAAAGCTATAAATGTCATTCAGTCAAGAGCACTGATTTGTCCAGTTGTTGTTTGATTAGTAGTGATAAAAAAACAGTTGGCGGTAGGAATATAGTGTACTGTTACTTTAAGAGCTGCATCGATTTGAGTTACACATTTCCTTTTCATTCTGAACTCAGCTCGTTTATTACATAACAAACAAGGGTTAATGTGAATAATCATTTAGCGCCACGTTTTGACACATTTTTGCATGTATTTGACCAGGTAAGCACATCTTGAGGTAAAAGATGACTTTATATATGCACGTTCGCCTCGTCTCTGAGGCTGAGCACATGACTAGAACAGCACAAGTTCTCTTTTGCGCTTTTAAAAACATGAATGAATCGAATACACATCAATAAATGAAGCACGTCCCATGATGCAAAAGTCACATTACATGATTTCACTGACTTCCACATGAAACGAATGAATGCAGATGGCTAAAAAAGGGGCGGGAAATGACGCAATAATAATTTTATCTCAATGTTTTTTTTCTCAATTGTCAAGTTGAAATTGAAGCTAGCAACAAACAACATGTTTTTCTTATGGAAGTCAATGGTTACAGGTTTCCAACATTCTTCAAAATATCTCCTTTTGTGTTCAGCACAACAAAACAACTCAAACTGGTTTGACTGGATGACATCATTTTAATTTTCAGGTGAACTAACCCTTTAAATCAACTTTTGATACAACCACTCTTGTTTTAAAACGACTTTTTCCATCGGTACGCTTGTGCACAGTTTTTCCAGATAGCATACACTGTTACAAATATACTTAAATTAGTGGTTTTCTGTATTTTTTGATTCATGTTTTTATTTTTCCCTGTTGATTTCTGCTTCTGAATTGCGTTATGGGATCTTGATCTTTCTTCCAACTATTTTTAACCTTGAAAAGCTCAAGTAAGTGACTGTTATGAACATTTGTAATAGTTTGCAGTGCTATATTGTCTGGGTTGGTGTTGTGTATTACGCTACAAACACCTTGTAATAAACCGCCAGTACATTTTCTGCTATTGTACACACTTATTTCTCTAGATATTATATGTCTTATATTATTTCAAACTATGAAAATGTCAATAAAAGTCACTTTGTTAAACTGTAGAGTTGAATATTCAACATCAAAAGTCGACAGAGCAGAGATCAACATCCCATAATGCAATTCACAACCGCAAATAAACAGAAAACATCACGACATACAGAAACAGTTGATTGATAGATATTTTTCTACAGTAAGTTTGAAGAAGTTTGAAGCTGAAACTCTGATCAACAGTGTGCTTTGATGGATGTCAGCGTCGGCTGATTTCCTTTAAGAGGATGATTGTGACGCGCTGAAGTTTGCATCAGCCTTCATTGATGTTCTCTTTGAGCTTCGTTTCTCGATTGCAAATGTGCGAACAGGCGGATCAGAAAGGAGGACAGAGAGTGAGCCGACACACAAAAGAGAAACACCAACAAAGAAAAAATGAGGGAATGTGGAGGAAGTGTGAGGGAACGAACTGGCAGACGGGATTGTGGGATATGAAGGTGTGAAAGGTGTGAACTCAGAAACTCAGAGTGTGACAGAGACTGATATGAGAAGAGATGAAGAAATAGGAGAAAGAATGGGTAGATTATTAATAATGGAAAGATTGGGAATAGGGTGAGAGAGAGAAATGATGTTTATTGTTATTTTATGTTTAGTTTTCCAAAAGTAAAACATTTAATCAAACAAGAGCTAGTATCATTGGCCATAACACAATTTTGAATGTCAAGAATAAGTATAAATAAATAAAACATTAATAATAATAATAATAATAATAATAAAGATAATAAAGAAGGTCGCTGGTTCGAGCCTCGGCTGGGTCAGTTGGCGTTTCTGTGTGGAGTTTGCATGTTCTCCCCGTGTTGGCGTGGGTTTCCTCCAGGTGCTCCGGTTTCCCCCACAGTCCAAACACATGCGCTATAGGTGAATTGGGTAAACTAAATTGGCCGTAGTGTAAGTGTGAGTGTATGGGTGTTTCCCAGTGATGGGTTGCAGCTGGAAGGGTATCCGCTGTGTAAAACATATGCTGGATAAGTTGGCGGTTTATTCCGCTGTGGCGACCCCAGATTAATAAAGGGACTAAGCCGAAGGAAAATGAATGAATGATAATAATAATAATAATAATAATAATAAAAGTATAAAATAAAAAAATCAGGCACTACATTTTCATACGCAAATTTATAGGTAAGATTTATATTTACAAATGTCACAACAACATTTATTTCTTTTTATTTTACTAGTACTATTTTTATTTTTACTAATTCATTTACTCCATCACTAAAACAGAAAGTAATATGTAATCTTGCAGTTGAAAAAAGCCACTCAAAATTATGAAATGTAAATCAGAATTCAAAAATAATCTAAATTGTGAATATAAACAAGTAAACAAGTGAAAAAAAGAAGTCTGAATACCAAGAAAAAAGTCCGAATTGAGATTCCAAGAAATCAGAATCGCAAGATTGAAAAGTAAATCTTAGTTTTAAGATAGAAACTCAAAGTTACAGTAAACAAAAATGTCAGAAATGTGAGAATTCCAACTCAGAATTCAGAGAAAAATAAACTGAATTCATTCATTCATTTTCCTTCGACTTAGTCGCTTATTTATCAGGGGTCGCCACAGCGGATTGAAGCGCCAACTATTCCAGCATATATTTTATGCAGCTGATGCCCTTCCAGCCACAACTTAGTACTGGGAAACCGGAGGAAACCCACGCCAACACGGGGAGAACATGCAAACTCCACACAGAAACGCCAAGTGGTCCAGCCGGGACTCGAACCAGCGACCTGACTGAGCCACCGTGTCACCGCAAACTCAAAATTCTTGAAGCAAAACAAGTCAGAATTGCAAGGCAAAAAGACAGAATAATGAGAAGCAAACTCAGATTTCTTGAAACAAAAAAGATCAGAATTGGCTCAGAAATCCAAGGAAAACAGACAGAATAATGAGATTCAAACTGAAAATTCAAAGCAGAAAGTCAGAACCGCTTGAAGCTCCTTGAGAGGGAAAAAAGTGTACAGACTTTGCCTGGCAGCTGAGGAAAGTGAGGGTGGAGGAGGAAAAAGAGGAGGAGGAGGAGGAGGAGGAAGAAGAGCAGAGTCAGGAAAGCCGTTCTCCCGCTCTGGGACTCCTCCTGAAGTGGCTGTGGGAAGAGCAGCTGTGGCAGCAGAATAAATTTCAATACTGATGGAGTCTGGCTAATAAATAAGAGTGTGAATCAGAGCACCTGGCCTTCAGTCTCAGTTCAGGAGGAGCTGATTATACCAAACCTGTCTGATCCCAGCAGAGACAAACACACACAGTCACACTGAGAATCACACTGCACATTCAGAGCGTGCTGGAATTACACACACACACTGAGAATAAAGAAACCCCACACACTCCATTCAGTGCAGAACAGAGCCAGGCCTTCATTTCAGAGCATATGTGTGATCTATAAATACCTTCTTCCGCATCTTTGATAAGGCCACAGAAAGTCCGCATGACATCAAACACGACTATTTGTGTTTTTATGACACATATACTGTATTTGTTTGTTATAAATGATTTATCAAGGATTCATCATTTGATTTTGAATTAGTGTTCAGATAGTTTTGAATCAGAATAGCAGAATCCCCTCCCTCATCTCTTCTCATTGGTGTTTGCTGTTGCGGGGGCGGGTTGGTTTGGCACTTTTGAAAGGTTATAAAGTTTTAAAAAACATGATTGTGTATGTTTTAATCTCATCTAACATTTGAATTAACTGTGAAACACTTCCTGCAACTGTTTGAGTCTACATGAGTCAAATGACGATTGAACATTTTGGACTTCCGTTGTCACATCTCTCTCTCAGTTCAGTTCAATAGAGCTTTATTGGCATGACTATTAAATATTAACACAGTGTTGCCGAAGCAATATCAGTAAGCATACTATACTATACAACATATTGATAAAAAACACAAATATATATAGTCATACTATACATGTAATACTATAAACAAGTTTTAATTTAATTTATTTAATTATAATCATAATAATAAGTAATAAGATGAAAGGAATAATAATAATAAAACAATATATGAACACAGAGAGCTTTCAGCCTTTCTCCCTCTTATGATGACGACATATCATCTCTCTCTTTCTCTCTCTCTTTCTCTCTCTCTCTCTCTCTCTCTCTCTCTCTCTCTCTCTCTCTCTCTCTCTCTCTCTCTATACATTTTATATATATACATATATATATATATACATTTTTTAAAAGCTTAGTAAACACTTAGTAGCTTAGTAAATAGTAGTAGTAGTAGTAAAAAAATAAATAATAATAATTAAGATAATAAATCAGAATAAACTGTACATTTAACAATCAACATTTATGGATAAAACAGTAATAATAATAAATAATAATCAGTATATTTACAATATTTACAAAAAAATATATATATATATATTTATTTTAATCATATCTCTCTCTCTCTCTCTCTCTCTCTCTCTCTCTCTCTCTCTCTCTCTCTCTCTTATAAAATCAACCAATAACCATCCAATCAATTAATTAATTCATTTATTCATGTTCTTTTCGGCTTAGTCCCTTTATTGATCGGCGGTCGCCACAGCGGAATGAACCACCAACTTATCCAGCATATTTTTTTTGCAGCGGATGCCCTTCCAATTGAACCCATCACTGGAAAACACCCATTCACACACATACACTACGGACAATTTAGCTTACCCAATTCACCTATAGCGCATTTCTTTGGACTTGTGGGGGAAACCGGAGCACCCGGAGGAAACCCACGCCAACACGGGGAGAACATTCAAACTCCACACAGAAACGCCAACTGACCCAGCTGAGACTCGAACCAGTGCTGTGAGGCGACAGCACTACCCAATTCAACACAATCAAAATCAAGCCACGTTTCAAATTTTGTTTTGTTTTCATATGTGAAGCAGATATACTGTAGTGCACAAGAAAGAAACAAAAAATCCCAGAACAACTGAAAAAAGCAGCAGCGAGAGTCGATACAAGCATATTTATGCATGCGTAACTTCTACAAACTGTCATATCTGGGTCACTGAGAACTCATAAAGATAATAAACTCTGAACGAATTAAAATGAACTCTAATTACACCAACGAATCAACAAGAAAATAACAAAAATAATGTATTAATTAACATGTCAGAATGAGACGGGAAGAGGGATTCTGCCATCCCAGAAGACCAAACCACATCCCATCATCAAAGAGACTCGCTTTTCAAAGCATGATGGCGGACGGAGGCAAATTAACAATGTAAATATCAGTGCTGTCAGCAATTATACAGTTGAAGTCAGAATTATTAGCCCCCTACTATATTGTTTTCCTCAATTTCTGTTTAACAGAGTTTTTTTTCAACACATTTCTACACATAATAGTTTTAATAACTCATTTCTAATAACTGACTTCTTTTATCTTTGCCATGATGACAGCACATAATATTTGACTAGATATTCTTCAAGATACTAGTATTCAGCTTAAAGTGTCATTTAAAGGCTGAACTAGGTTAATTAGGGTAAAGCTAGGGTAATTAGGCAAGTCATTGTATAACAGTGGTTTGTTCTGGAGACAATCCAAAACTAATATTGCTTAAGGGGCCTAATAATATTGACCTAAAAATATTTAAAAACTGCTTTTATTCTAGCCAAAATAAAGCAAATAAGACTTTCTCCAGAAGAAAAAATATTATAGGAAATACTGTGAAAAATTCCTGAATCTGTTCAACATCATTTGGGAAATATTTGAAAAAGGAAAACAACTTCACAGTAGGGCGAATAATTTATTTATATTTTCTAGATACTTTTATTATTTCAAAACATTAAGAAAGGGTGACACGGTGGCTTAGTGTTCAGCACTGTCGTCTTACAGCAAGAAGGTCGCTGGTTCGAACTCTTTAATTCGAGTCCCGGCTGGGTCAGTTGGCATTTCTGTGTGGAGTTTGCATGTTCTCCCCGTGTTGGCGCGGGTTTCCTCCGGATGCTCCAGTTTCCCCCACAGTCCAAACACATGCGCTATAGGGGAATTGGGTAAACTAAATTGTCCGTAGTGTATGAGTGTGTGGGTGAATGTGAGAGTTTCCCAGTACTGGGTTGCGGCTGGAAGGGCATCCGCTGTGTAAAACATATATTGGATAAGTTGGCGGTTCATTCCGCTGTGGCCACCCCTGATGAATAGAGGGACTAAGCCGAAGGGAAATCAAATGAAATGAACATTAAGAAAAAATGCGATACAAATATACTGTATTAGTAACCAAACACTAACCAAAGAACACCCACCCTATCCCGACAGAGCCATAAAAATATATGCACATATGCAAAAATAAATAAATAATAATAGTAATAAAATAATAATAATAATAATAATAATAATAATAATAATAATAATAATAAAAAAGGTCAATTTTGTAAAATACATTAAGACAATGAGAGTTAAACACAAATACACTGTATTTCCTTTCTGCGGATCTAGACCTTTCACTTCCAGAGCCTCTTCAGTGTCATTAAACTCATTCTGCAAATTCAACGAGCTGAGCTAATGAGAAATTCTAATTAATATTCTCATTAGATTTTCTTTCTTTTTTTTATTTTTATTTTTTTTTATATAATTGCCAGCACCCTCTGATTATGGAGCAGGAGGGTATCGCGCGCGACACAGGCACAATAGATACCAGATAAAGATTACTGTAATGTTCAGGCGCTAAACAAGTTCAGCTATCGCGCTAATTACAATATGCTTTGATGATAAATACATGCCTTCAGTCGATTCATTAAGCTCCGCGGCGGATTAGTTTGTGTGCTGCTAAGTTTACCAGCCGCAGCGGAACTGTGCGTTTGTTTATGCTTGTTTACTGTTTGTTTGTAGGATGGGAGGATTTTTTACAGCAGACTGAAAACACAAAAGGTGTTGAGAATAAAATAATGAAGTTTAAAACAAAGTCAGGCGGCACGGTGGCTCAGTGGTGAGCACTGTCGCCTCACAGCAAGCAGGTCGCTGGTTCGAGTCCCAGCTGGGTCAGTTGGCATTTCTGTGTGGAGTTTGCATGTTCTCCCCGTGTTGGCGTGGGTTTCCTCCGGGTGCTCCGGTTTCCCCCACAGTCCAAACACATGCGCCATAGAGGAATTGATTAACTAAATTAGCCATAGTGTGTGTGTGTGTGTGTGTGTGTGTGTGAGAGAGAGAGAGAGAGAGAGAATGAGTGTGTATGGGTGTTTCCCAGTACTGGGTTGCAGCTGGAAGGGCATCCGCTGTGTAAAACATGCTGGATAAGTTGGCGGTTCATTCCGCTGTGGCGACCCCTAATGAATAAAGGGACTAAGCCGAAGGAAAATGAATAAATGTAAACAAAGTCAACATGTTTCAGCATCTGCAAAAATCACTGCCGTGTTGTTAATGGTTTCTAGGGAATCATTAAATGGTTGCTAGGATGTCCTATATTAAAAAGTAGATTTATTTCACTTTTGAATAGCAATTTGTTAGCAATTTGCATTTCAATCAAATAATTGTGTGAAATGAATAGAATATTTTGAATAGCAATAAATGGTAGAATTTCGCAGTATTGACCAATAAGTTAACATGTAGTTAATGCATTAACAGGAAAGTTAACAATAACTAGTAATATACATATATATTTACTTTTTATTTTAATAGTTTATACTGTTTTTATAAAAGTTCTAATATTTCTCCTTTTATAAGATTACATTAAAGATATATGAGATTTCATATGAGATTTTATTTATATTTTACACAATTTCAGATATTTTACAAGATATGTAGCTTTTATTTTATTATATTTAATTTTTATTCAAGCTTTATTTATTATTAACGAACATTAATTAATAGGAGTATTAAATATTTAGAACCAATTATCAAAATGTTTTTAATAGGAGCTGAAATTATTTTAATAGGAGCTGAAAATTGCATATACATGTACCATAAATAAATGTTGACAATTGTCTAATTAGTGCCATGTTTTCTAAGTTCTAAGAATCAAAACTAACTAACAAACAATACCTAACAAAATACAGCATCTAACTAATCTTGTACCACACACCGACTTTAATTCCCAACAATGATCAACAATATTTGGTAACAATTTACAATAATGTTGTACAGTATTTATTTGCATTTGTTCATGTTAGTTAATGGAAATAAAGTTGTTCATTGTTAGTTCATGTTAACTCACGGTGCATTATCTAATGTTAACATGCATGAATGTTGTAAGCATGATGTAAGCATGCATTTGGATGTTAATAATGCGTTAGTAAATGTTGAGCTATGATTAATAAATGCTGTACGAGTATTGTTCATTATTAGTTCATGTTAGTAAATACATAAACTAATGAAACCTGATTGTAAAGTGTGACCCAATATTCTCTCTAAATTAGGATTAGCATTCATTACCTCATTACTCAGGTTTCTCATGGGACGTTAGCAGAGAAATATACACAAATTGCAGGACCACAGAGAGACATATTCATAAATAAATGTCAAAAAAATGAACTTTTCCACATTTGATGAAGCTCCAAATGACTGTGTGGGCAGTTTGGATGCGCTCAGACTGAATCATTTCACAGAGACTTCACTGCCGAGAAAAATGCATGACTCGCAGCTGAGCAAACGCACAAATGACAGGCTGTCGGGTCACGCCTGATGCCTGCCAACCTCATGCCCAAATGTGCCATCTCCAAATGGTACGAGTGATTCCTCCGTGTTGCTCCGCTAACGGCAGTGTTAGGGTTCATCATGGAGTCGGTGGAAAACAGATGGACGGCGCGCTCTTCATCTGGCCGTCACACACATCCTGATATCACCCGCTGGAGGAGAGCCAACACTGAGAACGAACAGTTAGTTTGTGTGTGTTCAAGATTCACTTCTGATTTCTCAGAGCTTTGCTTGGCATTAGAGAGCAATTAGGTCTTGTTGAAATATGCATGGGCGTCCCTGGAAAAGAAGGCAGCATTGCTCCAAAATCTCCATGTACTTTCCAGCATTAAGGGTGCCATCACAGTGCAAGTTACCTTTGTCAAGGGCACTTGACCATGACAGACCCTAGCTATTGGACCCTACTGCTGGAAACAGTCTGGATGATCCTTTTCTTCTTAAGTCCGGAGCACACCGTGTTCATTTCTCCCAAGAAATACCTAAAATACCGCTTCATCTGACCACAGTACATGTTTCCACTGTGTGAAGGTCCATCCCAGATGCCTACGAGCCCAGAGAAGTTGATGGCACTTCTGGACACTGTTAACATAGGGCTTCATTTTGGCACAGTACAGTTTTAACTGGCATTTGTGGATGTAACTACGTATTGTGGTACTTAACAAAGGTTTGCCGCAGTAGTCCTGAGGCCATGTTGTGATATGGCTTATAGATGAATGAGGATTATTGATGCAGTGCCGCCTGAGGGATCGGAGATCACGGTTGTTCAGCTTAGGCTTGCATCCTTGTCCTTTAAGCACTGAAATTCCTCCAGATTCCTTGAATCTTTTAATGTTATGCACTATTGAAGGTGAAATATCCAAATGTCTTCCTATCTTTCTTTTCAGTAGCATTGTTTTTAAACATTTCAATCTTTTTTTTCACGTATATGTTGGCAAACTGGCGATCCTCTGCCCATCTTTGCTCCTAAAGGACTAGACCTTTCTTGGATGCTGCTTTTGTACCAAATCATAATTACAATCACCTGTTGACATCACCTGTTTCAAATCACATCATTATTTAACCAGTTTAGCACTAAATTGTTCCTATTCCAGAATTTTTTGGAGTGTGTTGCAGGTCAGAATGACAGGAAAGGATATTTACAATATCCTATTTTATAGTATATTTACAAATGAAATGAAGTTGACCAAACAAAACATGAAATGTTCTGTGTTCATATTGTCTGCAATGAAATACAAGTCAAAGTAGATTTGGAAAAAAAAATAAAAGCATTTTTTTGAATGAGTATATACTTTAAAATGTCAAGAAGTAGTCCTTTACATGTGGTCAATATATATATATATGTATGTAAATTGATTTGGGTTTACAGAAATGGCACTATATTGTGATATATATCATCATCAGGATGTGAGATGACTTATATTGTGATATAAGATTTTCTCATATCACCCACCCAGCCCTCTTTAAAATGCTTTTGAAGATTACATGTGCTTTAATATGTTAGTCAACACATCAAACTAAGTGTACTTCAAAGCCTAACCACAGATTGTTCAAATATAATGATTTAATATGTTTTTTGTGTGTCATTTGCATTTCATGTGATCCATTCCTGCATTTAATGTGTCTAATCCCAGAGTATGTTTGTCTGCTGCTTTGTAGTTGCACAGCACACAAGTAAACCAACGTATTTCAGGGGCTCTGCGTTTCTAGCTATAATCCGTGGAAGGTTGCGTTAGGTTATCTTTCCTCTTTCTCGCTGCAAAGCTTTCCCTTCGAATGTTCTGGCATTTTCTTACGTGTGCCGATTGTGCGTTGTGGGTTTTCTGTTTATCTGGTCCAGCGTGTCAGTTTGTTACAGAGGCAAGCTGTTTTGCATTTTGCCCTAATACACAGTGCATAAATATTGGATTAAATAAACAAATCCAGGGGCTAAGGGGGATGAATGGCATCGGAAAAAGTGGGCCTCTGGAGCCACGAGGAATCGCAGTCTGTCGCACATAAAAAGAAAAAACGAGGGAGAAAAAGAGAAGGAAGAGAGGGACAGAAAATGAAATGGTGGCTAATCCCCCCGTAGCGTTATCTCTCAGGTGTTTTGCAAGCTTTTTGCCGTGTGGAAACTTTGAAACCGGGCCAAGCTTTCATCTGGAGTCTGGGGTGATCGGCTCTTTTCCTCTGACGGACGCAATCCTGCAAACACACACTTGGCAGCGACCTCAAATAACATTCGCACACTTGTAGAAGAGCTCATCTTCTCTAGAAAACAGTCTGACAATCAGCCTTTAACAGCTCATTAAGAGGAAATCCGCCTACCAGTTACTGACCCACTCAGCCTTTAATCCACAGACACACAGCATTCGCTCAATCACGCAGAGAGAAATGCTCTGAATATGTAATATTGAAGAAGTTATTATAGCTGAGGACATCACCGAGATCTGATTACAAGAAAATAACAAGCTGTGCTCAACATTTGTTCACTAAAACTATAGGTTGCAAACTAACTAAAGAGAACTTGTTTTTGTCTGACAATGCAATGACAAAACCCTGCAAAGATTTTTTAAAAGCTGAAATGCACACTTTTTAGCAGAAAACCAATGAATGTAAATATTTTTATATGTCAAAATTGCAAAAACCGAAGTATTAACTCCTCTGTGGTTTTTTTCCTGCCTTATTATTTCCCAAGTGATGGGATTTTCCAATGCTATCTAGCGGCAATTTGTAACTTTTAGATTTAGTGGCTAATTCGTATGCATTAGTACCATCTCATTCGTACAATTTAGCACGATTTGCTCATCCACCAATGACGGTTGGGTTTAGGGGTGGGATTTGGTGCCACACCTCCTTTTTAAAATCGCACATTTTCTTACGACTAAACTTGTACGAATTAGCCACTAAACTGAAAAAACATAAAATAGTTACGTTTTCTCGTGAGATCAGGCTAGATTTTCACAGTATTTTTTTACTCAATTCAAACTAATGTTAAAAATGTGTAGTTATCAATGTCCTGTCACACATTTGCACTTACATAAACTCTTCATTAGGTTGTTATGTGAGTAGTTGCACCAGTATTACACGTTTAGATACTATGCACCAATGTGTATATACACTGTGGTTACATACTACTTACACATGTAGTTACCATTTAAGTACACAGGTATAAGGAACATCTTAGGCTGCTTTCACACCTGTAGATCGACTGTTTTGTTCCGAAACAGGAATTGAAATTGTTACAATGTTGCTTTTTGTTCTTGGTGCGGTAAATTTGCTTTCACACAACAAAGTTTTCAACGGACCAAAAGTGTTAAAACAAGTCCCGTGCGAGTGAACTCTCCTCACATTGGTCAGAGTTTGGTTTAATTTCCTGAATTTCGCTCAGCGGTCATTCGTCCTTATTTTAATTTATGATGATGAGGAATAATAAGACATTATAAGTGAAAAGGTGCACTTTAATTTTGAA
>CAIGQV010016148.1:1708572-1722846 GCA_903798115.1 Danio jaintianensis
ACACACACACACACACACACACACAAAATGTAAAAATGATGGCAAAACAAAACTATTGACATTTATTGATGGTGTCTATTGAAACAATATATTTCAGGTTAACTTCTAAATATGTAAGTGCTTTTCGCCATTCGCTGTTCTTCACATAAACGGGCAGAGCTAAGTAGATATACTTTATTTTGTCAAAATTCACGCTATTCACTACTACTATTAACTACTGTCTTATTACCTGCTTATTATTAAGATATTAACTGTTTATTAGTAGTTATAAAGTATGATCTTATTCTACATTCCTAATCCTACCCAAATCCTAAACCCTAAACTATTAATAAGCAGCAGATTAGTAGTTTATTGAGTGACTTAAAATAAAGTGTTACTAGCTATTTCATTTTTTCTTTCTTCTGTTGTTTCTCTCTCTCGCTCTCTCTCGCTCTCTCTCGCTCTCTCTCTCTCTCTCTCTCTCTCTCTCTCTCTCTCTCTCTCAATTCAATTCAATAATTGCTTTATTGGCATGACAAATGTTACAAATGTATTGCCAAAGCATTTATAAAGTTTACATAAAAAAATAATAATAAAAGAACATACATATATTTTAAAAAAAGCAAACAGTAAACACAGTAAATAGTAGTAGTAAAAGTAGCAGTAAAAAAAAAAAAAAAAAAAGATATATACACATAATAATTAAATAAATAATATATCACATTATTATTATTCAATATATCATATTATTATTATTCAATATATCATATTATTAGTCAATATATCATATATTATTCAATATATCATATTCATTTATATCATATTATTCATATATATATATATATATATATATATATATATAAATAGATCAGAATACACTGTACATTTAACGATCAACATTTTAGAATAAAACAGTAATAAAAACAAAAATAATCAGTATATTTACAATGATTTATTTATAATAATCTAGATGTGTGTGTGCGTGTGTGTGCTCTCTCTCTCTCTCTCTCTCTCTCTCTCTCTCTCTCTCTCTCTCTATATATATATATATATATTTATATACAAGGCTTGACATTAACACCCGGTAAATGCGGGTAGATTTCAGCTGTGGCGGGTTAGACAGCCTCTCACACTAGCCACTTTGGCTGGTTGAAAATAATTTTTAAATTGTAGTTTTCTTAAAAGCAGGGTTCGACAATAAGGATGACCCAATATGCGTGCAAATGCGGTCTTAGAATCGAGAAGCAGCACGACTGACAAAAATAATTGTGTATGTGCCAGCAAAAGAAAGCAGGTGAATACCGAATGAGATGATCACTCGCGCTAACAGCTGATGTGATGCGCGCGAAGCAACCGTGCCTAGAAACGCAACTAGACTAGACAAAAAGTTATGCTCATGCACCCACAGTCTTTCTGCTCTCCAGATTTGTCTTTTTGTTAGCAGCATTGGTTGCTTTCCCCTTTAACCATTTTTTGAACAGATTATTAATTGGCCTAACGTTAACCGTGTGCGTATGATCATCCTTTCATTATCACATCTTTTTCATTATCACATGTGTATGTTTTTCACCTGCTTTCTTTTGCTTACAGTTATTTTTGTTAATGGTTTAATTATCTTTTTTTTTTTTTGATTAACTCCCCATTTATGTGTAGTTAACTGGTGATCTGGGACCTTTAGCCAGGACACAGACTGTGCATAGTTTTAGATACATGACAATAATTATTTTTTAAATGTCAATTGTTTTTTATCTTTTAAGAAATGTTTTGTTAAATAAAAGTATAGTATACAGCTGTATTTTGCTTGTTTTGACACATTTAAAATTTGTGGCTAAGAAATAATTATTTATTTATGTTTGGTGTGGTCAGAGATAAATTTGGTAAATCCTTAATTTTGAGCTCTGAAAAGTCATGTTAAATAAAAACTAATTGTAATGCGACGCTATGAAACCACAACCCATTTGCTCATGCTCATTGAGCAAAGCAATACACAGCACACAAAAAAAGTGAAATGACTGAGGAGGCATGTAGACGTAACACAAAATCTAAATCAAGTAATTTTAGCATGTCCAAGTCAAATTTATGCATATAAAATATATTTTCCCTACAACAAAATTGTGGCTAGTGAAAATGCTGTGTTAGCATGCATTTCTCAATACAACTATCTGATTGGTGGAATTTTCTGCACAGCATCAAGGGTAATGTAGTTTTTATACGCATGCAAAAATGTTTGAAAAGTTGTAATGTTGTAAACTGATGTATTCAACAAAGCACATACAACTGATTAACAGCCTCATAGCTCATAACATTTGTCTGTAAAAGTTCATCAGATACTGTTATTGTTTATTTATTTTTTATTCCCTATGGAGAAAATGAGCAGTGTTTGTACTTACAGGAAGCAGCTATTCTATAAAACAAATCTACAATGTTCAAAGTGCTTTATGGAATTTTAGTTCTTGTATCACTTGTCTTGTGTGTATATATATATATATATATATATATATATATTTATATTTCAGTTTTTATATCAAATAAAATCAGCCTCAAATCAAAGTTTGGTATGTGATTCTCTGAGTCGCTGTTAGGTTTGGATTCGTGGCTCATAACACTTTAACTAATACTTATTTTAAAATTCCTACTGGGGAAAAAAAAGAATCCAGTAAAAATACTTCGGGAACAAGCGCTGCTGAAAAAGTGAACAGGCATCGATGCTTTATATTATTTTTGCTGTTGTGCTGTCACAGAGCCGAGTGTTATTTCTCACCACTCATATTTCAATGATATCTGTCAGGTAGCAGCTACACAAAAACATGCAAAGAAAAAAAAAATACAGCGTCTCGAAGATGGGTGACATGCAACATTCTTGCGCTCGAGACATAAAAATGGATATTGAGAAATTGCGTTGACATCACAACAATCATTCTCTTTGCTTTCAGAGCATTTGGAAAAGCTCATGAATTACACAAGCTTATCACATGCAAAAACATGTCGCAGCAGTGATTGAAAGCCCTGGAAGGAACTCTAACGGGACGTGATTAAAAACAACACAGTTACACACGCATGATCCGTCACAGATCATATCTGCTCACTGCCAGGTGCATCTCAGCTGAGAGAGTGTGTTTTCTTGCTCATTCGTAGAGAAATGAGAGAGAATTACTGCTGAAGTCAGAACTTTACAGATCTCAACACAGGCTCATTGGGAAAATGTGCCCTGGTGTACATTTTTGAGAACACAGAAATAAGTGCTCACAGGTACATATGGCTGCATTTTATGTGTAAAACCAACTCTATACGGTGCAGAACCCCTGACTGCTTACCTCTGTATGGACGGCTTTTCTGGCCTGGTTTGCTCGGTGGCTCACTGCGAACAGCACTAGACTTGGGAGGCAAAGCGAAATGGAATGGAAAAACTGCAGAAAGCAGCGTAAGGTCGCAGTAGAAGCACACAACCGTTTTTTACTTCTAGTTTGCTGTTGAAAACACTATGGGTTGGGTTTAGGGAAGGGGAAGTGTGGGTCAATCGATATCAAACCCGTATATTATGCACAATGACAAGATGACCGGCTTTTCTCACGGGCACGCACAAGAAGGACAGTATGTGCAGAAATGTGCACAGCGCCCTCTGGTGGATTTGCTAGAAATGGCACATATGAGAAAATGTGCCCCAGTAACGTATTTGAGATTGTCAAAAATGTACACGGCGCCCGCTAGTGGATATGTGAAAACAAAAACTGCAAGACAACGTAGCACATATTTCTCGCTTCTCAAAAATGTAGTCCTGGGCACATATCTCCAATGAGCCCGGGTTGCAGAATCTGCAAAATGTGAATTATTTTAACAAAATGAAAGGTATCATATACAAAATACATGCTATTTTTTTATTTAGTACTGACCTGAAAAGATATTTCACACGTACAGTACCACAGAACTGTTGAATGCTTGATTCTGATTGGCCGATGAGCATTCTTATATGTGCTGTTATTGTCAGATAAGCACACAGCTAAAGTAGTTCCGGCAGGTTTTGAGTGCGTTACAGCTCCATATCACTATCCTGAGTTATTTCACAGCTACAACAGTCAAAAATCACATCAAAACACAACAGAAGGAGGAGGAGGAGATGTGTAAGAAACTAGTGCTGCACACAGGAGCAGTTTGAGGACAAAAACCTGACAAATATCTGAAATACAAGTGTAGTTTAAGGAGAATAATTAACTTTGTTTCATTGAATTATTAGAAAATAATGTCTTTGTGTCATTGCCATCTTAGGGATGCTTTATTTTTCTGATAATTTAATAACCTGTCAGCAATTTATCCATATATAAATGATGTTTACATGTAGTCCGCATGGGAAAATGATAGTTGAATTCATAAAAATTACCCAGTTTAAAAGTTTACATGAATTAGATTTGTAATAATGTGTTGTTAGTTGAATGAAGCGCAACAGTTGTTGTTGTTTACTGATGATTGTTCATGAGGTTTATTAATCCTGAACAGTTCTTCAGAAAAATGCTTTAGTTTTTCAGCATTTTTATGCTTTTGAATCCTTTCCGAAATGAATGTATGATTTAGAGATCCATATTTTGACACTGAGGGACTGAAACACAACTGTTAAAACAGGTTTAAAAACACACTGATGCTCCAGAAGGGAAAAAAGCACATGCATTAAAAGGAAAGGTTCATGCAAAACTGAAAATTATGTTCTCATCCTTCGCTTGTTCCAGACCTATTTGATAGCACTTTATTTTGTCACAGTTCATGCTATTAACTACTGTCTTATTATTAAGATATGAACTGTTTATTAGTAGTTATAAAGTATAATCTTATTCTACATTCCTAAAACCTAAACCTTAAACTATTAATAAGCAGCAGATAAGAAGTTTATTGAGTGACTTTAAATAAAATGTTACCAGCTATTTCATTTTTTCTTTCTTCTGTTGAACACAGAAGATATTTTGAAGAATGCTGGTTTGTGGGAACCATTGACTTACATAGACTTTTTGTTTCCTACTATGAAAGTCAGTGGAAACCAGCATTCTTCAAAGTATCTTCTTTTGTGTTCAACAGAAGAAAGAAACTCATAAAGATTTAAAACCACATGAGGGAGAATAAATGATGAGCTAATTGTCTTTTTAGGCTGAACTGTCCCTTTAAGAACTAGAAAGGGGCGACTAGGCTAGAACTAGACTAGGGGTGAATTTGAAGATCAGGGTAAACTTTACATATTGTGTCTTCTAGGGTGTTTTCACTAGCAGTACTAAATGAATAGATATTTTGTCAAAACAAGAAAAAGTTCTGTTCAAAAGTCTTCACCCCCCGGCTCTTAATGCATCTTTGGTTCAGAAACAAACATTGTGCCACATGTTTCTCCTAAAGGGCTCAAATGTTGAGTATGGAGCTAAAATTAGCGGATAGGAAAACTCTTGTGAGAACTGTCTGATAAGGAGACTGCATGCGTTCTGCCTTGCCTTGTAGAAGTGTGTGAAAGATCAGAGAGCCGTCTTGTGTGCGATTTCTCTTCTGACTCTTCACCTTTGGCTAAACGCAGGAGCTCAGCTGGTTCAGATGAATCAATGGGGCTAAAGACTGAACGCAGAACAAGAGCTGATAAACCAGTGTGGAGGAAAGCCAGAGACTTTACAGCCAAAGGCCAGAGAGTTCTGCTGGAGTAACACAACACTCGACACAGGAGATCAAGCTCATGCACGACAAACACATACAGTCCATTTCTGGACCACAACGCAAACACATTAAGAAAAACACGCTGCAATTTCTCACAACATGTGCAAATAGCAGGGAGCACAACTTAAATGTTTCAAGGGGACCCTAAAATGTGACAGACCCGGCTGTTTAGGTTATGGTTATTTAGGCCAATAATATGCAAAAGAAGGGCGTCACGGTGGCGCAGTGGGTAGCACGATCGCCTCACAGCAAGAAGGTCACTGGCTGGCGTGGGTTTCCTCCGGGTGCTCCGGTTTCCCCCACAAGTCCAAAGACATGCAGGATCGGTGAATTGGGTAAGATAAATTGTCCGTAGTGTATGAGTGTGTATGGGTGTTTCCCAGTGATGGGTTGCAGCTGGAAGGGCATCCGCTGCGTAAAACATATGCTGGAATGGTCCAGATGAATAAAGGGACTAAGCCGAAAAGAAAATGAATGAATTAATGAATATACGAAAGACAAGGGAATGGTGTAATCAGGATGTTAAAATAAACTTTAAAAAAAAATCACCTTTCAAAGATCATCTACAACTGCACTGAGCAATAGTCACGGCACAATAAACAAATCCCAGCCGGCTCCGTCACATATTAGAGTCCCCTTGAAACATTTCCGTTGTGCTATTTGCAGGTGTTGTGAGAAATTGCAGCACTTTTCAACACGTCTGCTGGCAAACCGATGGAGACCTTTTCTTAATTTGCTGGTGTTTTCTGTAATTGCATGTGTTTTCTTGCAGTGTGTTAAGCTGTCTCGGACACCGTACTAATTTGTACAATTAATACTATTTAATTCATATTAAAACACAATATTTCCAAAAGGAGGCATGCCCCCAAACCCAAGCAGCATTGGTGGATGAACAAATCATACAGATCATACAAATGAATACAAATTAGCCACTAAATCAAAAAGATTGCATTGTGGTATTTTTCATACCTTTATTTCAGACTGTGCGTTAATTAATGTTTATTAATAATCATATTTATATGTATGAAAAATGGGGCGGCACGGTGGCTCAGTGGTTAACACTGTGGCCTCACAGCAAGAAGGTTGCTGGTTCGAGCCTCGGCTGGGCCAGTTGGTGTTTCTGTGTGGAGTTTGCATGTTCTCCCCGTGTTGGCGTGGGTTTCCTCCGGGTGCTCCGGTTTCCCCCACAGTCCAAACACATGCGCTATAGGGGAATTGATGAACTAAATTGGTTAAAAAGGGTCAAAATAGGTCCCATTTAATGTTTCATTGGGACAGTGCATTAGTTAACATAGACATGTTTTTAAATAATAAATTAATGATAGTTAACTTTTTAGTTTTACATCGATGGTTAATTTTGTTAATTTAATACTACATATTATTTAATTGAACTGAGCTAAAAATTAAACAATACACAGCTGTTTATTAGCTAGCATTTAAAGTGTTAATGTATGGCTAATTATTAGTTAATACATTTACTGAGCCTGGCTCTTATTTTAGCATCATCAAGATACCATTTATTACTTAAGTAAATTATTATTATTATTTTGCCTAAAGTTACACTCTAAAAAAATGCTGGACAACGTGGACAAAACCAACCGTTGGGTTAAAAAGTGTCATTTAAATGTAATTGTAAAAAAATATCCCACCGTTGGTTTTGTTTATATTTGACCCAATGTTGGATTATTACAACCAAGCATTTTAAAAGTGTAACTTTAGCCAATGCAATGATTAATTCATTCATTAATTGATTAACCGATTAATAAATACATGTTTGCTAATTATTAATTAATACTGAGCCTGGCTCTTATTTTAGTATCATCAAGATACTATTTATTACGTAAGTAAATTATTTGTATTATTATTATTATTATTATTTATTTATTTATTTGGCAAAAGTTACACTGAATAAAATGCTGGGTTGCCAACGTTGTGTCAAACATACAAACCGCTGGGTTAAATTTAACCAATAAAATGTAATTGTACAAAATTAACCCACCATTGGTTTTGTTTATATTTGACCCAGTGTTGGATTATTGCAACTAAGCATTTTTTAAAGTGTGACTTATAAAGTGTAACTATAAAATTATGTAATTGATTAATAAATAAATATTTGCTAATTATTAGTTAATACATTTACTGAGCCTGGCTCTTATTTTAGCATCGTCAAGATACTTTTTATTACTTAAGTAAATTATTTTTATTATTATTATTATACATTTTTTAGGCCTAAAGTTACACTCTAAAAAAAGGCTGTGTTTTTGTAACCCAACATTGTGTCAAACATGAACAAAACCAACCATTGGGTTAAATTTAACCATTTAAATGTAATTGTAAAAAATTAACCCACCATTGGTTTTGTCTATATTTGACCCCGTATTAGATTATTGCACCCAAGCATGTTTTAAAGTGTAACTTAAGCCAAAAAAATTATTATTTAATTGATTAATAAATAAACGTGCTAATTGTTAGTTAATAAATTTGCTATACTCTAAAAAATGCTGAGTTGTCATAACCCAAGATTGGGTCAAATATGGACAACCCCAGTGATGGGTTATTTTTTCAATTAAATTTAAATGAGACTTTTTTTAACCCAATGGTTGGGTTTGTCCATGTTTGACCCAGCGTTGGGTTATGAACCCAGTGTAACTTTAATAATAATTAAAGTAATAATTAATAATAATAATAATAATACAAATAATTCACTTAGTAAATAATATCTCAATGATGCTAAAAGAAGAGCCAGGCTTTTTTTTTGACAAACATGTAACATAATTCTACATTTCGTAACGATGCATAAGATGAAATAATTAAAATCTTAATTACATGTTGCAGTTAATACATTAATATGATTCTAGCATGAAATCCAGCAAGTGGCATTTCAAAGAGCTCCTCAAAACAGGCTTTCCTGAGAATCTGTCAGAATCTATTTATGCAAAATAAAAAGCGAAATGAGGTGCAGCTCGAAATGAAAAATGGCAGCAAATATGACATGAAATCTGCCTTGAAATGTAAACTGTCATGTAAACTGTCGGGTATAAAAAGCAAAACAAAAGAAGCAAAAAAAAAAAAAAAAAAAAAGCGAGAGGTTTAAGTGATGGCCTCATCTACATGGAGCAGCAGAAGGCTTGTCATCAGATTGCTGATGCAGTGTGAAATCCAGCTTAAACACACAGAGAAGGGAAAATTGCTGGCTGTCAAAAGCACACACGTACAATAGGTAGCAAACTCCGAGAACGGGCCAGGAAATCTTTTTGTTGTTGCTATTCTGCATATGAGCCTCATCAGCACATTTTGGGCTTTGAAACATGTGGGATTATGCGGGAAAGGCTGATCCGCCGACGACACTCATCTGGTTAGATTATAAGACACACGCATGGAGAAAACCATCACTGCTCAGGCCTTCACTAACTAGCAGACTCAGTTTTAGGTCAGTTCAGTGTGATAATTCATATTTGCACTTATGTTAAATTAGGTTTGCATGATATTGGAAAAGACGGACATTGCTATATTTAGTTTTTCTTGATTATACAGCCGAGAGGAAAATTATTACCCCTCCTATATTTCAATTATATTTAATTTCTTAAGTGATGTTTAACGAAGCGAGGAAATTTTTACAGTATTTCCTATAATATATATTTTTTATATTAATATAATTATTTCTTTTAGTTTGGCTTGAATAAGAGCATTTTCTTTTTTTACATTTTTTACATTTTTACATTTTATAGTCAATATTTTTATCTCCTTATTATACACTCACCGGCCACTTTATTAGGTAGACCTTATTAGTACCGGGTTGGACCCCCTTTTGCCTTCAGAACTGCCTTAATCCTTCGTGGCGTCGATTCAACAAGGTACTGGAAATATTCCTCAGAGATTTTGGTCCATATTGACATGATAGCATTACGCAGTTGCTGCAGATTTGTCGGCTGCACATCCATGATGCGAATCTCCCGTTCCACCACATCCCAAAGGTGCTCTATTGGATTGAGATCTGGTGACTGTGGAGGCCATTTGAGTACAGTGAACTCATTGTCATGTTCAAGAAACCAGTCTGAGATGATTCACTGGATATTTTCTCTTTTTCAGACCATTCTCTGTAAACCCTAGAGATGGTTGTGTGTGAAAGTCCCAGTAGATCAGCAGTTTCTGAAATACTCAGACCTGTCCGTCTGGCACCAACAACCATGCCACGTTCAAAGTCACTTAAATCACCTTTCTTCCCCATTCTGATGCTCGCTTTGAACTGCAGCAGATCCTCTTGACCATGTCTACTTGCCTAAATGCATTGAGTTGCTGCCATGTGATTGGCTGAGCAGTTGGACAGGTGTACCTAATAAAGTGGCCATCGAGTGTATGTATAGATATATTTTTCTGATTGGCTACAGAACAAACCACTGGTGTCCAATGACTTCCCTAATTAACCTAGTTAAGCCTTTAAATTGTACTTTAAGCTGAATATTATGTACGCTGTAAAAAATGTGAGTTATTTAAATTTAGTGAGTTATTTTAACCCAAAATTGGGTAAAATATGGACTAACCCAAATGTCTGGTTAAATTTGGTCTTATTAATTTAATTCAAAAAGTTAACCCAGCAGTTGGTTTAGTCCGTATTACACCCAGAATTGGGTTGAAATAGCCCAGCATGTTTTCAACCCGAGCTCATTATGGATACGTACCGCTATATACATTTCTGGAGAGCGCCAAATACATTCCAGGAGGTACGTTTTTTTTGCAGTTTTTGTTTTCGTGAATCCACCAGAGGCCGCTGTCGACTGAATGGCTGACCGATCGATTGACCCGCCCACCCACTTCTCTAAACCCAACCGACAGTTTTAAAAAGCAATGCAGAAAAAGAAAAGCCCTCGCCTGATTTTTACCATGTTTTCAGATTTTACCACATTCTCACCCTGTTATTTACTTGTTTGTTTTATTTTTTGGCCTCTGTTTTTGTCTTACCTGCTTTCTGGAACCGTTCTTCGCTGGACTTGAACCCCTTCTTCGCGGTCAACTCCGCTCTGCGTCACTATTCCGCCGACGTAAGCGGCGAGCCACTGGACAAACTGGTAACAGCGGTAAAGCTGTCCTTACGGAGGTAAGCGGTCAGCTGCTAGCGGTAAAATGAATGGCGTCATACTGCGCCTTAGCGTTCGTTTTAAAGACGAAATGCAGCCATACATACCTCTGTCATCATGGCATTATTAGAAATTAGTCATTAAAATGATTATGCTTAGAAATGTGTTGAAAAAATATCTCCCTTAAATTAGAAAAATAATAAATATAATAAAATAGTTATTACAAATCATTTTCGGTTTTCAGCCAAGCGCATCCAGGATCGGTTTCGGCCCAAGAATTGTTCTTTCGCTCATCCCTACTTTTAGTGCATGTATGATTTCAAACCCAGCTGTGAAACATGACAAAACTTCATGTAAAGTCGTGTAGTTTAGAGTCGACACGATGGAGAGGATGATAAAGAGCATCACAGCTGTCAGAGTCTGATGTTTCCCTCCTCTAATCCATCACTGGGGTTTAAAACATTAGCATGAGTGCTGTCAGGAAAGCAGGTCCTGAGCTGGACATGTTTAAGCTTGTCTTGTTTCCATCGTCATTCACTGGGGTTATGAGGAGATGCACGAGATGATTCAATGCATAAATCTGTGCAAACTGTGAGACTTTCACACAGTTAAATGTCTGCTGTTCACGTTTAGTCATTTAGCAGATGATTTTGCCCAAAGCGACTTACAATTGAGGAGGCATTCAGTGATTCAACAAGAAGAGGGAATACACACAACAAGTGCTGATTATACAAAGCAACTGTTTGTGCTCTGAGAATTAAGTGTTAGTGTAAGGGGGAGTGTTTTTTATTTAGAGAGAGAAGAGTGTTTTCTACAGGTGGTTTGTCAAGCCCGCTCACCTGTGTGAGGCACATTCAGAAATGCACAATGTTTTTTATAGAGATATGGAGTGATTGTAAGAAAGTGTCTGGGGCAAATGTGCAAAACTGTTGCAAGTTAAAGTGTCAGAGAGATGAAAGAGTGTGTTTTCTACAAGTGGTTTGTCAAGCCCACTCACCTGTGTGAGGCACACTCAGAATTGATCATGATTTGGGGTTGTGGTGTTTAATGCACAATAAAAAATGCTGAGTTATTTCATCCCAATCCTATTTGTAATACGGACTAAACTATCTGCTGGGTATTCTTTTTTTTTTATTATTAAATTGTAGGGCCAAATTTAACCCAATGTTTGGGTTTGTCCATATTTTACCCAATTAGGGTTTAAATAATCCAGCATTTCTTAGAGTGTGAGTTTTACACATTGCCACACCTATAATGATGCTGACTGAGCGTCTTAAACTGTCGCCTGCCATAAAACGTTCATTTTATTTGACTATTAATTTCCCTATTTTGTTATTCTGATGTGTTTTTAATTTTTTTATGGTTATAAATTGCATTATGGGATGTTGATCTCTGCTCTGATGACTTTTGATGTTAAAAATTCTGCAGTTTAACAAAGTGACTTTTAATGACAATTTAGTAGGATAAAAACAATATATTCATTCATTCATTCATTCATTTTCTTTTCAGCTTAGTCCCTTTATTAATCTGGGGTCGCCACAGCGGGATGAACCGCCAACTTATCCAGCATATGTTTCACGCAGCGGATGCCCTTCCAGCTGCAACCCATCACTGGGAAACATTCATACACACTCATTCACACACATACACTACGGACAATTTTAGCTTACCCAATTCACCTATAGCGCATGTCTTTGGACTTGTGGGGGAAACCGGAGCACCCGGAGGAAACCCACGCGAACACGGGGAGAACATGCAAACTCCACACAGAAATGCCAACTGACCCAGCCGAGGCTCGAACCAGCGGCCTTCTTGCTGTGAGGCGAACGTGCTACCCACTGCGCCACCGCGTCGCCCCCATAAAAACAATATATTTTATAATAAATAATATATGTAGAAATAAGTCTGTAAAATAACAGAAAAAGTACTGGCAGTTTATTACTGGCAAGGTTTTGTACCGTAATTTACAACACTAACCCAGACAAGATCCCATAATGCAATTCAAATGTAGAAATAAACCAAAAACATATAGGGAAACAAATCACAATTACAGAAAACTGTTAATTTACAGATATTTGTGCAGTGTACATATAAAATGCCCTTGCAAAAATGAGCTTAATGCATATCAGTGTGAAAAAAATATACTTTACCATGCTTAATGAGTTTATTACAAAAATAAAACATGTACTCGCTTGCAAATTGTGTGGAATATTTTTAGATACTCGACTGCTTGTTAATTCAGATTAAATGAAAATGTGTTGTGAGTTGTAAAACTTTATATTGTCTCAAAGTACTTTTTAATATACTTTTAAAAAAATAAAATATATTGTTTAAATTCCTTATATTAAAGCACATTTGGGGCGGCACGGTGGCTCAGTGGTTAGCACTGTGGCCTCACAGCAAGAAGGTTGCTGGTTTGAGTCCCAGCTGGGTCAGTTGGCATTTCTGTGTGGAGTTTGCATGTTCTCCCCGTGTTGGCGTGGGTTTCCTCCGGGTGCTCCGGTTTCCCCCACAGTCCAAACACATGCGCTATAGGGGAATTGGATGAACTAAATTGGCCATAGTGTATGAGTGTGTGTGTGAATGAGTGTGTATGGGTGTTTCCCAGTACTGGGCTGTGGCTGGAAGGGCATCCGCTGCGTAAAACATATGCTGGAATAGTTGGCGGTTCATTCCGCTGTGGCGACCTCTGAAATAGAGACTAAGCCGAAGCAAAATGAATGAATATGAAAGCACTCATAATTATGTCTGAGCACTAATAAACACTTATAATGGGTGATTTAAAATGTAACGTGTGATTTACACTATTTTTATATTTAAATGTTATGCCAAACAACTTTACTTGTAATATTTCTTTCGTAACTCTTTCAATTGACAATAAAATCATCACCGTCTAAGTCCCATATGACACACACTACCATATTTACACAAGTTCTCCCACACTGAATTTGTGAAAAAGTGTAGATTCTCTGTCTTTCAGTGCCTGCACATCTGTGATTATTGGCTGAACCACAGAGAGGTGTTAAACTGCCCTGCCGGACTATTAAACTGCTCTTTGTAAATAGTTGTAGCATTATATGATAGCCGTATAATAATGTATTTCCCTGTGTTAATAAAATGTTAGTGCCTCATTAAATTTTACACCGTCATTAATGCCAGCTCAGGTGCTCAGTATGTGTTGGGAATAACACAATGTTATAATAACAGTATCTTATGCTGGTTCCTAAAGTCTTCTTCTCTTTCTCTGTTTGTTTCTTCAGCTTTGACACTTTTACACTGATTTTCCACAAACTCCAGTTGTCTAATTTTATGATCTAAGCCCAAAGGAATCATGTTGAAATAATTTCTGAATATTCAATGAACGTCTTCATGTTTTGCAGACAAATTTGCATGTGGGAAAACTCTTGCTTTGCACACTGTTAGATGTGAGAAATTGACAAGTATCACATCTAAGACTATCTTATAAATTGGTGGATATATATATTTTCTAATCCAAAAATCTCCATAGACGCTTAAATAAATAATCTTAAAGGGACAGTTCACC
>CAIGQV010016148.1:1727846-1762530 GCA_903798115.1 Danio jaintianensis
TAGATAGATAGATAGATAGATAGATAGATAGATAGATAGATAGATAGATAGATAGATAGATAGATAGATAGACGGATTGATTGATTGACGGATGGATGGATGGATGGATGGATGGATGGATGGATGGATTGATTGATTGACTGACGGATTGATTGATTGACCGATGGATAGATTGATTGACAGACAGATAGATAAGTAAATAGATAGATAGATAGATAGATAGATAGATAGATAGATAGATAGATAGATAGATAGATTGACGGATAGATGGATGGATAGAGGAATTTGTTTATTTTTAGATAGTCGAGTATCATAAGCAGCCTAGCAACTGCATAGCAATGCCCTGGCAACCAGCATCCTATCATCATGGGTCACAGCCAGTGCCTCTCATATTTTCTTTAGAAAATGAAATGTAAAAAAAGGTATTTTGTTTTTCACAGGTCCAAGGTCTGCTCTCTAAATTCCGTCTGCGTAGCTCCACTTGACACCCACAGAATTACGATCGGCCTGTTTGGGCTGTTGACTCTCGCAGCTTATCGCCATATTATGCTGGAGACAATTTTGGATGAAATTAAGCACAAATAATCCCCACCAACAACAGCCTGCAAGTCCAATCATGCTGAGATGGAAGTGTTTATTCATAGCTAACGGACCTCTTTCATGCTTCACGCTTGAGACACGTTCAGTCACCACCCTCCGAAACCAGAAACCAGAAAAAAAGGGTCTGTTTTGAAAACGCTCTCATCTGAATGAAGATACGGCTGTGTTTTCAGTTTCATCCTAGAGACTAACGCCAGGGGCCACAAATCTCCCTCTAGACAGTGTCTTTTTTTTAATAATTAGATGTACAACTTGACTTGGCAAAATTATTAAATGAAACTAGATAGTAAAGTTTATTGCAACACTTTTATGTTGGTTCGAGTGAGCTTTGGCTGAATATTGGAAAGTTGAAAGCAATTTAAAGCATCTTTAACACATTGCTAACATTATTTAGCATGTTAGAGTAAGAGTAAACGTTCTTAGCGTGTTTTAGCACATCGCAATATTAAATGTAGCACTTGCTGCTTCTTGAAGTGCAGTTGGGTCACAGAGAGTTGGAACAGATCTTTGAATCTCAGTTTCTTTGCGAATCCTGTCCTGTGGGCATGATAATATGTGCTAATACTAATACGTGCCTGTAAATCAACATCGGTGGGTGGGGAAAACCACACTGCTACGTCACATTACGGTGGGCCTCAAAATCACTGGGATTTGGATCGTATTTTAACGTCAGGAAATTTTACATTTAAAATTTTAGGACACACTATACCTAAACACAGTTCTGTTCAAACAGCTTACAAGCGTTGATTTTGCATCATAGGAGCCCTTTAAGAAACCTTGCTCTTTTCTTGTATCAACAAGTTTTGAAAACACTCTCATCTGAGTGAAGATATGGCTGTTATTTGAGTTTTATCCTACATTCGCAGAAATAAAGGTACAAAAGCTGTTACTGAGGCAGTATCTTTTCAAAAGGTACACTTTTATACCTATCAGGTCTATACTTGTACCTTTTTATATGCCCAAAAAGTACAAATGTGTACCTCATAGTACCTTAAAGTTACAAAAGTATATTAGTGATGAGAAGTTTGGATCATTTTACTGACTCGGACCTTTGAGTCTCATTCATAGAGATGAACGACTCTTTTTTTCGAGTCATTTCGTTCAATTTGCCAAAGTATTATTCAAATGTTACGAGTTGCTTCCAAAGATGTCTACATCTAGACCAAACGTTGATCACACTACAAACAAATCAGAACTAGAATGCTATAGGAAAGAGAAAATAATCATTAATTGTTTACCTGGGTCTTTTGACTATGATTTGATCAGCTCACCTTTTCTGAGATGTCTTCAAGTTCGAGTAGTTCATTTACGTGGCACTGACAGTCTCATATACTTCACCAATCAGCTTCACCAATGAACCGAGAGTCAGTCTGAGCCTAAAAGAACCATGATGAAAACCCAAGTCTTCAGGTTTTTGAGTTGTTCCTTCAGCATGTAAAGAGATGAACCTCTCACAACCGAGGACTCAGAAATGAACGAATCAAATCTTTTTCTGGCTCTGACTGCATATGATTGGCTTCTGTCTTTCACGTACTGAACAAACGACTCAAACACGACAGAAGACTCGAAAAACGAACTAATATTCTCCTCCTCCTGTGCAATATGTACATGTGCTAATGAACGAATCACTCCCTGAGAACACTCATCGTTCCTGAGTCACATAAAAGAGATAAAACATGAATGAATCGTTCAAGAATGACCTATCACTAAACCCTACAGCAGTGTTTCCCAACCCTGTTCCTGGAGGCACACAAACAGTACATATTTTGGATGTCTTAACTTCAGGTTTTGGAGTCTCTTCTAATGTTCTGATGAGTTGATTCAGGTGTGTTTTATTAGGGAGAGGTTGAAAATGGGTACTGTTGGTGTGCCTTCAGGAACAGAGTTGGGAAACACTGCCCTACAGGTACAAACATGTTGCTTTAAGGTACCAATGTGGCCCTGTAGGGTATAAAAGTGTACCTTTTGAAAAGGTACCGCCCCTGTGACAGCTTTTGTACCTTTATTTGTGAGTGTGTAGCGGCGGAGAGTCTCATACGTGCTGTTAGAGACAAACGCCGGGGGCCAGAAATCTCCCTCCAGAACACAAGACGGACAGCTTTATTGCTCTATAATATTAAAAACCTCACAGGAAAACCGCCGACCTTTGGTGTTAAACTCTCCTGGCCCTTTGGCAGACACGGCTAACCCTTTACCCCAAAATTAGTAAGGGCGAAACCTTCGGAGAGGCCCGGAAGAGCGAGCGCTGGCGAGTGAAATCGTGTTCCTCCATGGGGTTTGACCTGACCTTTGACCTTCAGTCTTCACAGAGCAAGCCTTCATTTCTCTGTTATTCATTCACCTTCTCCTAAATGTCTGATTTTTTTACCATTGACTGGCCTCCATTGGTAGCCCTTCTCCAAATAGCTGGCTTCAGGAATGCGCTCTCGGAGAAAACAGCTTTTTGTGTCCCTTTGGGGGGAATGACCTTTGACCTCTGCAACAGGAATAATGCAGAGTTAAAAAAACCACAGCATGAGGCTCTACTTTGGTGTGTCAATCATCTGGACGTGTCCCCTTGGCTTAAGTGCTTGAGCAACGTCCCCTTGGCATGATAAAACTCTGTGAAAACACACTTACCACCAGTGCAGCTGTCAAGATGAAGCTGTTATTTACAAGACGCCATTAGGTTACTGCGCTAATGATGGAGCGTTTGCGTGGTTTATGAACATACATGTCATGTCTCGTAATGAGTAGCTTGTAGACGCCACTTTGACAACTAAAGACTAAAACCATCGTTTTTACGTACGTGCATTTTATATTATGATCATGAGAATGATGGTTTGTAATATAAATGAGGGTTCTGGGTAATTGCTCTGGTGTTTTTGGGGTTGGTGCATAGACTGAAAACAATGTTTAATTGGATTTACAATTTTTTTTAGGGTAAGTGGTTGCAAGCAATTTGTATGAGCTGCATTTACGCAAACAAATTAAGTTGAACATTATTCTGTTATACTAAATTAAATTTGTTTTTGTAAAATTCAGCCCATATAAATTGTTTGCAACCACTTACCTTTAGTAAAACTTAGTAAATTCAATGAGGTTTTTTTCAGTGTACTGACTAAATACTGTAATGTAAAATATGGTTGCATAGGGGTTAAAGACTAAAGGATATTATAAGTCTACTGCAATTAAAAATGACAATTAAATGACAATACTCTTATTTGAAATGTTAAAGACATTATTACTAGTTTTTAAAATAAATCTCAAATTAATTGTCAAAACGTACATATTGATGCCAAATACAAATTAATAATAATTAAACTTTGAAGTGCTCTCAGAGCTGTATGTTTATGAAATAAACACTTATTTTGATCATATTTTTGCTTATTGCAATATATAAAATAATGTGATCAAATTGGTTATATTTTAAGTGATTTAAAAACAATAAAAAAGATTTAATGGATGGTAAATAATATTTCGAGGCCAAAATCATCCTATATATATTTAATTATATATAAGTTTAGTGATTGTAAGTCATGGGAAAAATCTAATAATAAATTAAAACAATAAGAATAAATTTGCTTATACAACATTGATGATAACAATAAGAAATGTTTTTTAATCATCAAATCAGCATGTTAGAATGACTTTTGAAGGATTATGTGACACTAAAGATTGAAGAAATGATTGTGAAATTCAAACACACATATAAAACAGTTGTTCATAGGAAGGAGTTGCTTTTTTACAACTGTATTACGTATAAGTAATAAATTGTATAAGCAAAAACGGTTTAACATTTAAAAGATAAATAAATCCTACCAAATTAATACCTGTGTTAGCCACAGTTTAATCACACGATGATCTACAGTTGAGCTTAAAATAAGGTTTGTTCAATTTTAATTATTATTCAAATATTTCCCAAGTGCGGACAGAAGAGTTTTTCAACAATATTTTAATTGTTTTAATAACTAATTTATAATTTTAAAAATATTTTGTCGTTGCCACGATGACATATTTTACTAATTATTTAGCAAGATACTAGTATTTAGCTTAAAGTGACATTTAAAGGAGGGTAATTGGGTTAACTATTGATTATTAGTTATATGTTGATTATTCTATAGTCAATCGGAAAGAGGACCTAATAATATTGCCCTTAAATTGGTTTAACAAAATGATTTTATTCAATCCAAACTAAAATAAATACTTCTCCTGAAGAAAATAATATTCATTCATTCATTCATTTTCTTTTCGGCTTAGTCCCTTTATTAATCAGGGGTCGCCACAGCGGAATGAACCGCCAACTTATCCAGCATATGTTTTACGCAGCGGATGCCCTTCCAGCTGCAACCCATCACTGGGAAACATCCATACACACCCATTCACACACATACACTACGGACATTTTAGCTTACCCAATTCACCTATACAGCATGCCTTTGGACTTGTGGGGGAAACCGGAGCACCCGGAGGAAACTCACGCCAACACAGGGAGAACATGCAAACTCCACACAGAAATGCCAACTGACCCAGCTGAGGCTCGAACCAGCGACCTTCTTGCTGTGAGGCGATCGTGCTATCCACTGCGCCACCGTGACGCCCTAGAAAATAATATATAGTATAAAATAATAAAATAATATATATACAGAAAATATCTGCTCCATTAAACATCACTTGAGAAATATTAGAAAAAGAATCCAAATTTGACAAATTTTTAATTATTAGCTATTAGCCTTCAACTGTAAATCATTAGTTAGTTAGCTTCTAAAACTAACAGCACAGATGTCCTCAATAAAACGCATGACTGAATCATAATTCACGGGTGAGTCACACAGAAAAATCCAATGCTTAGGTTTGCTTTTACGCTATAGTATACAGTTGAAGACAAAATTATTAGCCCTCCCTCATGTTTCCACTAATTTCTGTTTAAGAATGAGAGATTTTTACAACACATTTCTAAACATAATTGTTTTAGTAACAACTGATTTCTTTTCTCTTTGCCATGATGACAGCACATAATATTTGACTAGATATTCTTCAAGATACTAGTATTCAGCTTAAAGTGACATTTAAAGGCTTAACTAGGGTAATTAGGGTAAAGTTAGGGTAATTAGGCAAGTCATTGTATAACAGTGGTTTGTTCTGTAGACAATTGAAACAAATATTGCTGAAGGGGGCTAATAATAATGACCTTAAAATGCTTTTAAAAAAATTAAGAACTGCTTTTATTCTAGCCGAAATAAAACAAATAAGACTTTCTCCAGAAGAAAAAAATATTATAGGAAATACTGTGAAAAATTCATTCCTCTGTTAAAGATCATTTGGGAAATATTTGGAAAAGAAAGAAAAAAAATCATAGGAGGGCGAATAGTTTTGACTTCAACTGTACTGTATATTTATATAAATAAAAGTACCACAGACGCTTGCAATAAGAAGCATCGGTAACCAACTGAGTGCACAGATATCATAATAAAATTAAGCATCTTTTCCAAGTGACAAAAGCAGCAGGCATGAATTGCATCCTACAGCACCCTATGCTTGATTGACCTTGAAGAGCGAAAGAGAGAAAACAGGGAGAGAGAATAGCGAAGGTGTTGAGAAAATGAAAGAGAAGAGCGATGCTGGAGGTATCTATGGTTACCTTGGCTTTAGTGCTATTTGTCTTGGATCGCAAGTGCAATAAAGTGAGGAATAATGGCGAAGTGAGATCTGCTATTGCTGAAGGTTTCTTTCACACAGAGTCACCAGGAGACGCACAGAAACCTCCTCCATCTGCTCCACCGCTCACCGCTTTCTCATTCACATGCCCTACAATGTCAATTTTCATCCATGTTTACCTCTGAATATTAAACGCAAAATTAAGCATCTTCCAGACTCATTATTTAAATGTATGCCGGGGGATTATTCATGACCGCTCCATACCTTCACATCAACCTGCGAGTATTTATTGACTTCTGGATTATTAGTGTAAATTAGCTGTACTGAATGACCAGCAATAGTTTGTCAAGATCATTGAACACAATTGTTATGACTTTTAAAGCCTAAATATGATTGACCGAAGAGCTGAGTTGGTAGATGTTGATGAACAGAACCACAATCTTCAGTGTCAAGCTTATTTGACACCATTTACATTCTTTATTTTAAATAAATAAATAATAATAAATAAATAAAAATCCTCTGAAATTTGAATTCACAACTGATATATTTTATGACAGAAAAAAAGCTTCTATTTAACACAAGAAATTATTTCAGGCATTTAAACCTTCTAAATAAATAAATAAATAAATAAATACATAAAAATATAATTTATTTATTTATTTTATTTTATTTTTTACACAAATATTTAAGGAATAATTGATTATGAGTCCCTGAATTATTAAAAATATATTACAAATAAAAATATGCCATTATTGCAGACATGTTTATATTAATATTTTTGACAACACAATAAGAACATTTTACCTTCAGAAAAGATAAGAAATATGTATTTGTTTAGTTTTTTTTTTGTGAAATAACCATAATTTTGAATAAAAAAATTAAACCATTTCTTTTTCTAAGCACTTAAAATTTTTGTAAGAAAAAAACTGCTCTAAGTGACAATATTTTATTTGTAATTTGGAACAAATGTTAACAGATCTTTAAAGCAAATATTGGACAACAGTGGTTTGTTCTGTAGCCAATCAAAAAAAAATTGTTTATTTAAGCCCCTTTAATATTTCATATGGGGACTAATATTATTGACCTTAACAGTTTTTACATAAAAAAAAGAAATATATATATATATATATATATATATAATATAACAAACAAATGAAAGGTTGGTTCGTTCGTTCATTGGTTCATTGGTTCCTTCCTTCCTTCCTTCCTTCCTTGGTTGGTTGGTTGGTTGGTTGGTTCATTCATTCGTTCCTTCATTCGTTGGTTGATTGGTTAGTTCATTGGTTCATTCCTTCCTTCCTTCCTTCCTTCCTTGGTTGGTTGGTTCATTCAATCATTTGTTCCTTCCTTCGTTGGTTGGTTGGTTCGTTCGTTAGTTGGTTGATTAGTTGGTTCATTCATTCATTCTTGCCTTCATTCGTTGGTTGGTTGGTTGGTTGGTTGGTTGGTTCGTTAGTTGGTTGGTTGGTTGGCTGGTTGGTATGTTCGTTCGTTCTGTATCGAGTTTGCATGTTCTCCCCGTGTTGGCGTAGGTTTTCTGCGGGTGCTCCGGTTTCCCCCACAGTCCAAACACATGCGCTATAGGTGAACTGGATGAACAAAATAGGCCGTAGTGTATGAGTTTGTGTGTGAATGTGAGTGTGTATGGGTGTCTCCCAGTACTGGAAGGGCATCTGCTGTGTAAAACATATGCCGGAAGAGTTGGCGGTTCATTCCGCTGTGGCAACCCCTGATAAATAAGGGACTAAGCCGAATGAATAAATGAATGAATAAATAAATAAATGAAATAAAATTTTTACGAACATAAAAAAATCTAATTTAGTGGAAATGTAGTACTTTTATTATTATTATTATTATTTTTCTCAAACTCTCAAATTTTAATGGCTATAAATGTTTCAATACTGTGCATCTGGTTTTGTTTAAATGCACCACAAACCAAACCATTATTGGCAAAATTTACTTTAAAATTTACTTAAAATGTTCATTATCAAAAGGTGCTGCACACACTTCTGCTGAACACTGTATATAGCACTGTTGCAGATAGAGTAGTATCATTTGGTTGCCATGAGAGACCAAAAGCTCCAGATTGTATTTTTGAGACACAGCATTATAAATAGCTAATAGTTGTATTTTAAAAGCCTTTGCATTGGGAGTGTACTTGAGATGCTTTAAACTCCAGTCTAGTTAGTCCTCTCGCTGGGTTTTAGAGCAGATCAATTGTGTTCTTCAGTCCAGCAGCATCTTCCTGATAAACAACATAAAGAGTGCAATGCATTCAGCGGCTCTCAGGATCTCGGCTCCACAATCCTCCAGACGGGGCCAAATTATTTCCCCTACTCAAGACGCCTTCATCATCATCATCAACCCTCGCTGTGGTTGTAGGCCATCATCAGCGCTATCTCTCCCTCTTTCTCCATCTCTTCCGAAGAGGCTGGAGAATTGAACACTCAGCTATTATTAGTCTGTGAAAGGACAATGTTTGGAGGAGATATTTGGCCAGATGAGGAGCTGCCGGCTGGCGTATTCTTCTCCATTTCTTCTCCGTTTCTCCCTCCTGTCAAGAGAGAGAGAGATGTTTTCACCTTGCATTACTAAAACCAGAAGGCTCTTACAGCTAAAATTTAGTCACATTTATTAGCCCTTTTTCAAATATTTCCCAAATGATGTTTAACAGAGCAAGACATCTTTCACAGTATTTCCTATAATATTTTTTCTTCTGGAGAAAGTCTTATTTGTTTTATTTCGGCTAGATTAAAAGCAGTTCTTAATTTTTTTAAACCCATTTTAAGGTCAATATTATTCGCCCCCTTCAGCAGTATTTGTTTTGGATTGTCTCAAGAACAAACCACTGTTATACAATGACTTGCCTAATTACCCTAACTTTACCCTAATTAACCTAGTTAAGCCTTTAAATGTCACTTTAAGCTGAATACTAGTATCTTGAAGAATATCTAGTCAAATATTATGTGCTGTCATCATGGCAAAGAGAAAAGAAATCAGTTATTAGACATGAGTTATTAAAACTGTTATGTTTAGAAATGTGCTGAAAAATCACAGACGTCATTCATTACAGAGCTGTTCTTATCAAACACTCTGACCCCTTACTAGTGCGCTTGTGTATATATAAGCATACTTTTAAGCAAATAAGAAAGGAATAATTGATTCGGGTCTCCGAATTAGGCATGGGTATAGTTAAGGTTTTAATGGTATTACTACTTTTATCGATACCACTTATCGGTTCAGTACATTAACGGTTCTCTTATCGGTACTTTTCATAGTGTTTTTTTGATGAAAAATTTTTTTGAACAGAATTAACAACACTTTATTTTATTATAATTAGTATTATATTATAAAACAAATAAATAAAAATGTTCCTGTAAAAGAATACAATGATTTGAAGGAAAATGACTCTCAGTTTTTAACCATTTTTCTGGAGAAAAATCAACATGTTTGCCTTTTCTGGCAGAAGTCGAGATCTTTCTTGGTTTATTGTGCTCCCTGCAGTTGAAAATACCCTCTTTGAGTTGCAAAAGGCAGTTAAATAATCAGATATTGTTTATGATTTTTCATTAACACATTCACATAAGTGAGTTAACGGTGTTTTGGGAGTTAACAATGTAACTCCGATAACATGTGCTATAGGTGAGTTGGGTAAGCTAAATTGTCTGTAGTGTGTATGTGTGTGAATGGGAGTGAATGGGTGTTTCCCAGTGATGGGTTGCAGCTGGAAGGACATCCATATGCTGGATAAGTTGGCGGTTCATTCCGCTGTGGCGACCCCTGATTAATAAAGGGACTAAGCCGTAAAGAAAATGAATGAATGAATAAACATATAAACGTTGTCTGGAATGTGTGTATATATAAATACATATATATAATGTGTGTGTGTGTGTGTGTGTGTGTGTGTGTGTGTGTGTGTGTGTGTGTGTGTGTGTGTGTGTATATATATATATTAACACAATTATTTTATTTATTTATTTATTTTTTAGGAAATGCTGTGAAAAGATTGCCTTACTCTGTTAAAAATCCCTTAAGAAATTATTGAAAACAATAAAAATATAGTTTTGCAAAAACATATTTTCAAAATATGGCAAGATATTTTTCAAACTTAAAATCTCTTCTCTGGGAATCACAGATGTTATTTATTACAGAGCTGTTCTTATACGACACACTGACCCCTTACTAGTGCACTTATTCAATATCCCCTCTGGCATCTGACCCAGTCAAGAGAAACACCATCAGAAACATCGTAACACACAGGATTTCTATTGACACGCGGATGAGTTTCCTTATGTCGTAACAGACGAGGATGCTGTTTCGCTGGAGATTTGCCAACTCTCTTGGAAGCCTTCTTGAACATTTTGCTGACATATAAGAAGAGAAGTGGGCCAAAAATTGGAAATGAGAAAAAATTGCGTGAAACTACAGCTTGTATGCTGAGAGAGAGTGTGAACAAGCAAAATGCATTCGCCCACATGCCACTGGAAATGCAGCGAGACCATCTGAACCAAAGCTCGGTTATTATGCATTCTTCAACTGAGGATTTTTATTAAATAGTTGAAAACGCTTTACTGGATGGGTGTTCATAATGCTGTCATGAAACATTCATAATCATGACGTGACATGGAGATTTCATGCATGCTTATGACAACTGTTATTAAGTGTCATTGGCTTAGTTACAGTTGAATTATTAGCCCTCCTGTGCATTTTTTTTCCACAATTTCTGTTTAACGGAAAGAACACATTTCTAAACATAATAGTTTTAATAACTCATTCCTAATCACTGATTTCTTTTCTCTTTGCCATGATGACAGCACATAATATTTGACTAGATATTCTTCAAGATACTAGTATTCAGCTTAAAGTGACAATCAAAGGCTTAACTAGGTTAAAGTTTGGTTAATTAGGCAAGTCATTGTATAACAGTGGTTTGTTCTGTAGACCAGTGGTCTTCAACCACCAGGCCGTGGACTGGTACTGGTCCGTGGATCAGTTGGTACTGGGCTACACAAGAAATCATTAATTATTTTCATTTTATTTATTATCTGAGTCTGAACGATCTTTTGTTTTGAAAAATTACCGTATTCTCTCGCTTACGTCTCGGTCACTTGAGCGCCCAAATTTAACCCACAAGCAGCAAAATGAGTAAGAAACAGACGTCTTTGGAAAGTTTCATTGCGTAGGAGAAAAGGTCCAGTGAAGGACCCGCGAACTGCCAAGGAATGAATCCGCAACCCATCTGTCAACAAATCAGGTGAATCCAGCATGTCTGTACAAGAAGATCAACTGCTGGAGATAGCAAATGGCGGCGGCTTTAGGAGCTGTTCACATATCGCGTCTCTTCTAGAGTTCACGCAAGTTCGTTATTTCCAATGGAGGTGTGCGGCTTGCGTGCGCAAGCACAGTGACACGCTCGCGCCTTCCAGACGCACTCAGTTGAATGAATCCCACGAGCGCACCGCGAGTCACATGACAAGAACTGACCAATGAGCTTCAGCTGCAGTGCTTTGTCATTTTCTCCAAAACATGTATCAGAGTGACAGCAATGTTTTGTCAGCTTGTCACCCTCTCAGAAAATAGTTGATAGTAACCTACAAACCACCGCCCCAACCCCCCGGTCCGCAGTAAAATTGTCAAACGTTGACCGGTCCGCGGTGATAAAAAGGTTGGGGACCACTGCTGTAGACAATCGAAAACAAACATTGCTTAAGAGGGCTAATAATATTCACCTTAAAATGTTTTTTTTTAAATTTAAAACTAGCCAAAATAAAACAAACAAGACTTTCTCCAGAAGAAAAAATATTATAGGAAATACTGTGAAAAATTCCTGAATCTGTTAAACATCATTTGGGAAATATGTGAAAAGGGAAAAAAAAGTCACAGGAGGGCGAATCATTTTGACTAGATTTTTGACAATAAAAGCCAAGTGACGATCATCCCATAATCCTTTCTTTGGCATCCCATCAGTAATATTGGTTGTAGGAGCATCAGGGAAGAAGATTGTGATTATTGCTGATGAGAGACAGAGGTTTGGTATTGATCAGTGTTGGAGTGTTGGTCGTGGTCCACCATGAGAGAGGATTGAACATGGTTAAGCTGGTACGATATTTCTAATAAAGAGACCTTTTCATTGTTAACCACTCCTGAAGAGCTGTACTTACACTTGATTTGATTCTGGACCTGAGGATATTGATACAATCTCCACAGCATGTAGCGGGAAAGTCGATGGTACTGTGGACCTCATAGAAGAAGAGGAGGCGAAAACAGACATAATGGAGTGATAAATTAATGAAAAGAGTCTGCGGTATGCTTTGATCTTTGAGGAAACGTTCAGTTGGGATCTTTCCTTAACTAACCTTTTTATGAGGAGGATATTTTTCGACATTAAACCGCACAGAGATCCCACACAATATCTGCAAAGCTGAGCAAAAGTTGCTTCGGGAGCTGAAGGGCAGAGAAATGTTGATTCAGGGATGAGGATGTACGTGGTGTTTAAAGTAAAAAATTAAAAAGTGTCAGCTTTCTGCTCGCAAGGTTTTTTCTCGCTCAAAAAAATCGCAGTACTCGGTTATGGGTTGGCAGGATTTTGACAAGTGGGCTAGATACTATCTAAAATAAGCTTGGCATTAAATTCTGTAAGCATTTTTCCCCTCATAATGTTTCCCTCAATCTGAAATTGATCTGGATGCTGTATCAAGGTCTCTGGCTCACACATCTGTTTGTACACGCACACACCCACACACACACACACACACACACACATATACACTTATTTTAGGGTGAAAATGTCCAGCACTGAAGTATGCAGTAGGCCTGCTACAAAATAAAACCATTTAGTAGCAGACATAAGCTGATATACAATTATACAACAAGTGTTGGGCATTACTATGCAATAACAACCACCTGGATGTACCTTATCCCTTACATATCACTACACTTTGGTTTTTAAGATTTGTTATTCAACATCTGTGCAATATTGGAAGCTGTAATCAAGCCAAAATTGTATTTTGGAGTATACCAGATTTCATTTTTAGTCAATTTATCCATCATTGGAGTCTAAAGTCTGACATTGCATTGATGTCCAGTGGCCAAATTTGCCAATGTCTACCAGTGCAATTTAGTAGGTGTAGGTTGGAAGTCTTTCATGTTGTTGTCACCTGTGTTATTTAGAGGTTGTTATCTGGGAATAAAATATCTTGGAATGTTGTGACTAACCAATCAGAATCACGTATTTCAGACAGCCGTGTAATAATCCCAGTTTATAACCAGTAAAACTAATAACACAGGCTCATCAGGGTACTACGAATCATTTTGACCATAAGTGTGTAATGTGTCTACACTGTAAATTATGCAGGGTTTCCACACAATTCCTTCATGTTGTCTCAACACAAATAGATTAAGTTAACTTAATCGTTTTTACAAATTTAAGTGGATTGAACATAAAACAATTACGTTGTCCCCCCAAAAAACCTTAAGAACTATGTTGGTTCAACTATGTTGGTCCCGTATTGGCCTCTTCAGCCACCAACGACGCTGTCTCAAACAATCAGTCATGCCTCAAGATAAGAATTAGGATAGGTCATCCATGGTCAACATTGACCGACGGAGGCCTACTACTGAACATCGGTAAAAGTCATTTTTTGAGTGTATATGTGTAACACTATCATCCACGCAATGGTAAATAGCATTGCACTTTGGTATTAAGAATTGTTATTCAACATCTGTGCAATATTGGAGGCTGAAATCAAGCCAAAATTGGATTTGGGAATCTACCTGATTTCATTTTCAGTCAATTTATCCTTCACTGGAGTCTAAAGTCTGACATTGCATTGATGTCCAGTGGCGTCTACCAGTCCAGTTTAGCAGGTATAGGTTGGAAGTAGGGCTCCACAATATTGGAAAAATTTGACATTGTGATTTTTATTTATCTATTTATTTTTTCCTCTCTCTCTGCGATTTATATTGCGATATAAATACAATTTCACCAGATGACTTAAGTAGCTCTATTTGCAAAGTCATTGCTTTAGATTGATTGGGATGATTTTGTATGGGAGTGAAATATAAATATATATTTTATGTAATTTATTATATACATATAATAAACAAATTATACAGTCATAAATAAAAACAATTGAGCAAATGTTAAGGTGAAATAAAACAGTGCTTTATGTTTTTGTCTGGGGAGAGTCGAACAGTATTTGGGTACAGAGATTGAATGATCAAATGTAAAATAACATTGCATAGTCTTAATCATAAAAAGTATTCTATAAAATGAATCTCTATTAAACTTCTTAATGCGCTATTAAGGGCGTCACAGTGGCGCAGTGGGTAGCACGATCGCCTCACAGCAAGAAGGTCGCTGGTTCGAGCCTCGGCTGGGTCAGTTGGCATTTCTGTGTGGAGTTTGCATGTTCTCCCCGTGTTCGCGTAGGTTTCCTCCGGGTGCTCCGGTTTCCCCCACAAGTCCAAAGACATGCGGTACAGGTGAATTGGGTAGGCTAAATTGACCGTAGTGTGTGAATAGGTGTGTATGGATGTTTCCCAGTGATGGGTTGCAGCTGGAAGGGCATCCGCTGCGTAAAACATATGCTGGATAATTTGGCGGTTCATTCCGCTGTGGCGATGCGAGATTAATAAAAGGACTAAGCCAAAAAGAAAATGAATGAATGCGCTATTAAACTCTCTTCAAATCACATAGTCAAAGGCCCTAAAAACACATGCAGATGATCAACTTTCACTCTATTATGGTTCAATTCTGCAGTGTCTCCACAAATCTCCTGTGTTTTTACTTGTGGTTTCTGGTCGTCTATAATCCTAACTCAACATTGCATATCCTGTGATGTGACTATTGTGGATGCACACATTGCGATATCGATGCTGAAAGGATATATTGTGCAGCCCTAGTTTGAAGTATTTCATGTTGTTTGGTAGCAAACATAGGATTGACAACTTTCACGACGCTCACCCAGTGCCACAGTCTTTGCAGTTTTAAGCTTAAGACGTGTAGTGAGATAAACGTGATGTAAACTGTCCCCCCCTCACAAACCCCTGCTCATGCCGGGCTCAGTATGCCATCTCCAGCTTCACACGGCGCATGGACTAATTGCAGCAGGCGAACACTTTAGGCCCATTAAAAGGTGTGAGACCCCCTCTTTGTCCCCCTGTTGGAACAGATGGCTTTGGCAGCCTTCAGGATTCTGTTTAACTAATTGCCAGCACTCAGAGGACCCAGAAAGGGGTCCATAACACCAGCGCTGCTCCTCGGCACTAGCCAGGCGCCTGTGGGGGAAAAAGGTCAAGGCCAAGGCTGGAAGCAGGAGGTGGGACGGTAAATATAGGCGTGGTGCCTGGACCCCTGGGGGAGGAAAAGAGGAAGGAAGAGAGGATTGTTTCTGGAAACTGAGAGCTGTCAATGCAGGAACTGTTTTACAGAGGCATATTGTGATCAGTATGTGGTGACATTGACAGCAGGGGAGGGATTATCCAGTTCATATTGACATGCATTTTAAATTCACCATATATATGCATGTTAGGTTCAATGCTATTTATATAAGCAAATGTTAAAGGGATAGTTCACCCAAAAAATTTTATATTGTCTTTAACTTGTCCTTTACTTGTTTTAAATCATTGAGTTTCTTCTGTTAAGCACCAAAGAAGATATTTTGAAGAATGCTGAAAAACTGTTGGCTTCCATTATATTCATTCATTCATTTTCTTTTCGGCTTAGTCCCTTTATTAATCTGGGGTCGCCACAGCGGAATGAACCGCCAACTTATCCAGCCTATGTTTTACGCAGCGGATGCCCTTCCAGCTGCGACCCATCACTGGGAAACATCCATACACACTCATTCACACACATACACTACGGACAATTTAGCTTACCCAATTCACCTATAGCGCATGTGTTTGGACTGTGGAGGAAACCCACGCCAACACAGGGAAAACATGCAAACTCCACACAGAAATGCTAACTGACCCAGCCGGGGCTCGAACCAGCGACCTTCTTGCTGTGAGGCGATTGTGCTACCCACTGTGTCACCGTGCTGCCCTCCATTATATTTGTTTTTCTTCTTATAAAAATCAATGGTTCCGGGTTTTTAGCCTTCTTCAAAATTTCTTCTTTTGTGTTCAACAGAAGAAAGAAACTCATAAAGGTTTAGAATGTTTTGAGGGAGAGTAAACACTGAATAAATTTTCATTTTTGTCTGAACTATCCCTTTAATTTCACGATTTGTATTGCAATTGACAATGATGCAAAATAATTAAAAACCCTTGCATAATAACAGAAACATTGTTGAAGTTGTTGAAGAAATAATGCTTTAAAATTATATTATAGTTCCCACAAAACTGAAAATTCTGTCATCGTTTACTTGTTACAACAAACCTGTTTGACTTTCTTTCTTCCATTGAACACCAAAGAAGATGTTCTGAAGAATGCTGAAAACCTGTAACCATTGACTTCCATAGTATTTGTTTTTTTCTGCTGTGAGTGTCAGTGGTTTTTAGCTTTCTTCAAAATATCTCTTTTGTTGGTGTTTAACAGATTAAAGAAACTTATAGAGGTTTGAAACCACTTAAGGGTGACTAATAGTGAGTAAAAATTGGTTTTAGGGTGAACTATCCCTGTAAATCTTTGATAAAATGGAAAAAGCACAGAGATCTTTAGTTTTATATTGTGATTTACATTCAGTTGTATCAAAGAATTGAAAGCAAACAAACACAAAACATTTATTCATGGCTGTAAATGATATTTTATGTAGGCGTAGCACTCAAAACTGAATGCAAAATGGCTGTCAAATATGCAGAGGTGTGGAATAGGTTGACTAAAACCTCAAAACTCTTTATGCAATTTATCTGAGAGCCTTAAACACACACTTTAGCTTTCAAATCTTTGGATTTTTAAACCAAGACCATTCCTGTCTACACAGAAACTTCATAAATATGAACAAGCTAGAGGAGTTTGAGCCATCCTGATTTGGGTCCCAAAATATTAAATAAGCCTAGACCTACTACTGTACCTTAAAGGGACAGTTCAGGTTTAAAAAATGAAAATGTACTCATACTCGAGGGGTTATAAACCTTTATAAACCCGAGTTTCTTTCCTCTGTCAAACAGAAAAGAAGATAAGCTGAAGAAAGCTGAAAACCGTAACCATTGACTTCAATAGTAGAAAAAGAAATACTATGGAAATCAATGGTTACAGGGTAAGAGCTTTTTTCAAAATGTCTTCTTTTGTGTTTAACAGAAGAAAGAAAGTGAAACGAGTAAACAATGACATAATTTACATGTTTGGGTGAACTATCCCTTTAACACAGCCACAGTACAGTACTTCATACAAGTAAAATGTACCAGTAGCCTTACATACTAGGTTATACAATACACAATTCCCATTTGCAGCATGTACTAGTCAAGGCCTTAGCAAGAAAAAAGCATTACTGTTATAGTAGGAACTGTGTGGGATTTATATATCAGTGATTGCAGTGCCATTTAGAATCAACATCCCATAATAACGGCACTTCTGGAGATCAATGTTGATTAAAGATATCAGTGTCTATTAAACGCAGCTCACACACGCCCACACATACATTAATATAAAACACAATGCGCTTGCATAATGCATTCAGAAATGGACTTCTCTGGAGGGAGAATGCTAATTGAAAGCCAAAACTGTATGTTGGAGACACAGAGTTCGAGTGTGTGTGTTTGCAAATGTGCGCATGTGTATCTGGCTGGCTTTGGGGCCACCGAACGCAGGGATTTATTCAATGCCTAATGAATGTGACATTTAGCTGATATTTGCATGCCATGTGCCATCGCTTTTTGCATGCAAAACGCTAAGCTTAGATTAAATGCGTCTTGGCAATTACATACAATGATCCGTGCACTTAAATAATATGAGTTGGTCTGGATGTTTGGCCCCGGCAACTTAATGTCAGAGAGCTCATTAAGCGCTACAAACTGGCCCCGGCGAAACAAAGACATGCATGAATTGCATTATAGGATACACTCCCTCCTCTCTTATCAGAATCAGAATCGGGTTTTTTTTTCTTTTGTTAGAAACACGTCCATGTTTCTGTTTGTACAGATAGCTCTTTTATATATTTTTATACAACCCCAAATCAGAAAAAGTTGGGACAGTATGGAAAATGCAAATAAAAAAAAGGAAGTAGTGATTACTAAATGTACTTGTATTTCATTGCAGACAAAACAACATCATTTAATGAGTTCCTCATGATTTTTATTGTTATTTTCAAAATAAACACGTATTTCAATTTTGGTTCTTGCAAGACACGTCAAAAACTGTTGGAGCAGTAAAGCATTTCCCACTCTGTAATGTTGCCATTCCTTTTTACAACACTTAAAAGACGTCTAGGGACTGAAGACACCAAGTGATGAAGTGTTTCAGGTGTACTTTTGTCCCATTCTTCACGCAAACAAGTCTTAAGGTGGGCAACAGTACGGGGTCTTCGTTGTCGCATTTTCCACACATTCTCTATTGGAGACAGGTCTGGACTGCAGGCAGGCCAGTCAAGTATCTGTATCCTCTTCCTCTGCAGCCAGAACTTTGTAATGTGTGCAGAATGTGGTCTTGTTGAAATATGCATGGGCGTCCCTGGAAAAGAAGGCAGCATATTGTGCTCAAAAATCTCTATGTACTTTTCAGCATTAATGGTGCATCACAGAAGTGCAAGTTACCTTTGCCAAGGGCACTGACACAACCCCATACCATGACAGAGCCTGGCTTTTGGACTTGTTGCTGGAAACAGTCTGGATGATCCTTTTCTTCTTTGGTCTGGAGTACACGGTGTCCATTTCTCCCAAAAAATACCTGAAATACTGCTTCATCTGACCACAGTACAGGTTTCCACTTTGTGATGGTCCATCCCAGATGCCTCCGAGCCCAGCCATGTCTTTAAAATATGAACATTTATTTTACTCCAGTATTTTCAATGGAGTTTCAGCGCTCGCCTGCTGATCCTGACGGCGCGTGTGTGTAAACGGCTTTCCGTCTCGTTTTATGCTTAAACAAATAAACGAATGCTTGAGTCTATTTTACTGATTGTATTTTAATTACATTACAACATTGATGCTGTAAAAGGAGCCGTATGAAATTGAAAAAAGCCACATTAACCGTTCACCAGATGTTTATCGGTAGGGGGAAAAACACTAGCTGTGCATATACCCTATTGAAACTGCTTCAGTCCAGTTTTCAGAGTTCAGTGTAATTTAAATTTTACTGCTGAAAGCCCAACCTTTGGTACTATTTTAAGGTCCTGAGTGGTTGTGTAAGCATTTCACTGCATAACATAGTGTGTATGATGCTTCATGTGACAAATAAAACATTGAAGGTTGCTGATTCGAGTCCCGGCTGGGCCAGTTGGCGTTTCTGTGTGGAGTTTGCATGTTCTCCCCGTGTTGGCGTGGGTTTCCTCCGGGTGCTCCGGTTTCCCCCACAGTTCAAACACATGCGCTATAGGGGAATTGCATGAGCTAAATTGGCTGTAGTGTATGAGTGTATGTGTGAATGTGAGTGTATGGGTGTTTCCCAGTACTGGGTTGCGGCTGGAAGGGCATCCGCTGTGTAAAACATATGCTGGAATGGTTGGCGGTTCATTCTGCTGTGGTGATACCTGATAAGTAAGGAACTAAGTCGAAGGAAAATGAATGAATTTGAATTGACTGAGTTTAATATCCAGCCTCTGCAGATCTCCAGAGCGATGCTGGTTTGTTCAAGTTTCTATAACCTTGAAAACAGGATGCAGGTTGCCACGGTGACCCTCTGTCACATTCTATTGGCTCGCTGCTCATCACTGGTGTGATGAGGGAAGATTACAGTTAACAAATTTACCCGGTAACCGGGAGAGTTGCTCCCTGAAGGTTTGCTCCTGCCGGCAAAGCAGACACATGATGAGATTGTAGGGCTGTCTAGGGTGTCGACTCGCGCCGGAGCAGATCAGATTCTGAGAGCAATGGCATTACTTGTCTAATGGATATGTCACGGTCATCGTTTGACTGGCAGGCTGCAGAATAACACACGTCTGCCGGCTTCATTTAAGACGTGTGTAGCTGCGTTAGCCTGCCAACATGAGACCCGGACAGTGGGTTAACACTGAATGACAAGGAGAAGAGAATGAAATAAAGCAAAAGAGAAAAGATGGACTGCAAAAAGTCAAGAGTTACAATCTTATTTCTAGCGAAAGATCGTGTTGATCTTGATTTTAGAATGCAATGCTTTGCGAGATCAGACTGTGTAAGATTATTATGATTGCTTTAAGATTATGCATGTTTTATTTTTCTTAGTTAGTAAAGCTTAAAGTTCAGGATTTTACCTGCAAATTTAACTGTTACAGTCAGAGACATAATTTAAGAGGCTTTGTATTTGTAAGACTTCATTTTAGCTTTAATAACTTGTTTTAAGTTTGCTCGTTTTAAACAAAAAAAGCTCAATCCCGGCTATACACTGCAAAACAATACATTTCTTCTTGCTTTTTAGTTTTTGTCTTGTTTCTAGTCCAGAAAATGATCTCGTTTTTGCTTTGACATGAGGTTATTCTGCTTACCCCATTGGCAGGTTATTTTGCTTGTTTTAAGGAAAAACTGGCTTAATTATGACTTATTATTTCTGAAAACAAGACAGAATTTTTAGATATATGGACTAGAAACGACAAAAAAATAAAATAAGAAAAACATTTTTTTGCAGTGCACTTGTTCTTTAGTGACAAAATACATTTGTTATGTTTTGTTGAGATAAGTTTCAGCATTTTGAGAAGCATCAAATAATAATTTATATTGTAAAACTTGGGGCATCACAGTGGCGCAGTGGGTAGCACAATCGCCTCACAGCAAGAAGGTCATTGGTTCGAGCCTCAGCTGCGTCAGTTGGCATTTCTGTGTGGAGTTTAGATGTTCTCCCCGTGTTGGCGTGGGTTTCCTCCGGGTGCTCCGGTTTCCCCCACAGTCCAAAGACATGCGGGTGAATTGGGTAGGCTAAATTCACCGTAGTGTATGTGTGTGAATGAGTGTGTATGGATGTTTCCCAGTGATGGGTTGCAGCTGGAAGAGCATCCGCTGCGTAAAACATATGCTGGATAAGTTGGCGGTTCATTCTGCTGTGGCGACCCCAGATTAATAAAGGGACTAAGCTGAAAAGAAAATGAATGAATGAATTGTAAAACTGTCAAGTCTTAATTAGAATAAAAACAAATAATTGTGCGGCACGGTGGCTCAGTGGTTAGCACTGTGACTTCATAGCAAGAAGGTTGCTGGTTCGAGTCCATGCTGGGCCAGTTGGCATTTCTGTATGGAGTTTGCATGTTCTCCCCGTGTTGGCGTGGGTTTCCTCCGGGTGCTCCGGTTTCCCCCACAGTCCAAACACATGCGCTATAGGGGAATTGATGAACTAAATTGGCCGTAGTGTATGAGTGTGTGTGTAAATGCGAGAGTGTATGGGTGTTTCCCAATATTGGGTTGCGGCTGAAAGGGCTTCCGCTGCGTAAAACATATGCCGGAATAGTTGGCGGTTCATTCCCCTGTGGCGACAAATAATTGTGGACATTATGCATGTATGTGTGATCCTGATTTAATTCCAACACTGGCTCATTGGGAATATTTTCCCAGCGCTACATTTTTGAGAACCTTGAAATTGGTGACTCGACCTACTCCTAGCTGCATTTTGTGTGTAAAATGAAAGCTATGGGGTGGAATGATGCTGCCTACAACTTCTGTTTCTTTTCATGCTATACTGATGACGACTTACCCCTGTATAGATGGCTTTTCCGCCATGATCAGTTTGCTTGGTAGATGGCCATGTACGGCATCAGACTTGGGACGCAGAGCGGATGGGATTGAGGTTCGAGTTCGGCAAAGGACGGTTCCAGAAACCATCTAAAACATGGGTGCCCAAAATTTTCCTTATGAAGGGCCAAAAACCAAACCTGATTGAGGCTAGTGGGCCGAAGGTAAATATAGTTGCCATGGGTAATTTCCTAATTTATTTAATAATATTTAAAAATAACTAGAAAACATTACTTTATATTAACTGCATAATTTCTTTACATTTTATAATGAACTTATTACAGTAAACCAAAAACAATCTCATTTATAACAGAATGGAGTTACACTAGTTTTTGCCTTGATTTGCTCACCGATGTCCTCTACAATAGTCATCTACCCTTCGAGTGACATTATTTACATGCTTTTAAAATCTGATTTATTTAAAACATTTAATTGAAACATATTATTTCAGGGCGGCACGGTAACTCAGTGGTTAGCACTGTGGCCTCACTGCAAGAAGGTCGCTGGTTTGAATCCCGGCTAGGTCAGTTGTCATTTCTGTGTGGAGTTTGCATGTTCTCCCCATGTTGGCGTGGGTTTCCTCCGGGTGCTCCGGTTTCCCCCACAGTCCAAACACATGCGCTATAGGGGAATTGGGTAAGCTAAATTGTCTGTAGTGTATGTTTGTGAATGAATATGTATGGATGTTTCCCAGTGATGGGTCGCAGCTGGAAGGGCATCCGCTGCGTAAAACATATGCTGGAATAGTTGGCGGTTCATTCCGCTGTGGTGACTGTTTGATCATAAAATATAACCTGATGAAATGTCAGAACAATTACAAACAATACGTAAGAAGTTCTAACAACTCACCCAAGGTCGCACGTCTCCTTTGAGTCGGTTAATTAATTTTTTGCACGCATAAATAAACAATATAAACCCCAGTGCAGTTACTGAGCTGGTTGCTATCATTACTGACATTTGGACCCTATTAAGGTGCTAATGCCCATGGCTGTGTTACTTTGAGTCTTTCTGCTAAGATCACACTCATTAATGGAAAGGTCTGTCATGACAGTTGTAGCATGCCAAGCTGCAAGCAGTCACGCTAATAGGATTTCAGAAAAAAAATTATGTTTTACTTTCTGTTCGTAATTAAATGGGAAGCAAAAAAACAACAACATTCTGTCAAGTCCTCAGGGACACATTATTGTTTGTGTTCAGCTTAGGCGGAAGAAATATTAGTCCTCGTAGGAAGACAAGTTATTGTAACTTACTTACACTCTAGTGTGGTGATATTATGGATTTTTCCATATTGGTTCTCCATATTTTTAGTTATTCAATTCAAGCTTATTTGTTTAGCCTTTTTTGACAATAATTATTGTTTCAAAGCAGCTTTACAAAAGGTGCACATTATAGCATTACAATCAAAATCAGAAAACGTAAGGTTATTAGTTACTGTAACTTTATTAGTTATTAATAGTGTTGTCATAATACTGGAATTCGGTACCAATCGATACTGACATTTTAAAAACGTCCATTTCCCGCTAACATTTGAGCGCTGTTGAGCGCGTTCTTAAACAGCGCTGGTTTGCCATTGTGTTCACACGTTCAACAGAAATGACTGTGATTGGTGGGTCACCAGTTCACCGAACTCACCGTTGTTTACTGAGTGTAACCACAGATAAGCTGACATACGAGCGATCCGCTGATGAATCGCGCCTTTAAAACGCTCCAGTGTCCCTGTATCTGTGGTTACACTCAGTAAACAGCGGTGAGTTCGGTAAACTGATGAGCTTTACGGCCAATCACAGTCATTTCTGTTGAGCACGTGCTCAGCAGCGCTCAAATGTCAGCGGGAAATGGATGTTTTTAAAATTTCGGTATCGTGACAACCCTAAAATATACAGGGGGCTAATAATTCAGGAGGGCTAATAATTCTGACTTCAACTGTATATTATGTTTGCAGCAGCAGTGTGTTATATTCTCAGACTGCATGTGTGTGAATATACTGACATAATAATCAAAGCAATATCAAAACAAAGCAAAATCAAAACAACTTCGTTTTCATTAACTAACATGAATAAGTACTGTAATGAATGCATTGTTCAGTGTTTTTTCATGTTAGTAAATGCATTAACTAACATTAACTAATACAACCTTATGTAAAGTGTCACCGCATTTATAGGCCTATAGATCTTTTTAAAATACACGTCTCAAAGCAGCTTTAATCAAAGTCATTTTAGGGCTTAAATGCTTTGTTTTACTGTATTTAAAGGGCAGCTATGATGAAAATCATCTTTTGTAAGCTGTTTGGACAGAACTGTGTGTAGGTACAATGTGTCCACAGTCATATTGGGCTGATATAAAGACAATAAGCCTCTTTTTTTAAATTTCCTGATGTTAAAATAGCATCCAAAGCCCTCCCATTTTGAGGCCGACCGCAACGTGACATAGGGTTTCCCCGCCCACCGAATTGATTGACAGACGCATATTAACATGTCTCCGTAGTAATGCGTATAATCATATCAACAAGTTTCAAATCATATCAACAACTGTATAACGACATTGTGTGTGACTCATCGCTTTAGAAGGGCTTGAATTAACTCTTCAAGTTCTTACTGTAGTAAGGGAGATCTGCTTTATTCTCATCTGTCCCTGAGCTGTTTGTCTACGTGAAAGCTATGGCTGTGACACGCACGTGGGAACGGTGGGCGGGGAGAACCAGCTCATTAGCATTAAAGGCACAGGCAACAAAAACAGCTATAATGTTAAAACAGCTGACATTTCCCCAGATTTAAAAAGGTATAATAAATAATCTGATGGGTATTTTGAGCTGAAACTTTACAGACACCTTCTGGAGACACAAAAGACTTATATTAAATCTTGAAAAATAAAATTGGTGCCCTTTAAAGTGTTATCCAGCACACATATCAGTGGCAGTGACTCGGATCGAAAGACAATTACAGATGTAGAGCGATATGCAAAGCAATTTATGACTTAAACTGCATTTTCAGAGATTAATAGAGAAGTAAAGCTTCTGTTGAGTGCTTTGAGTTTGATCAAATAGTCAAGAAATCAACAAACTTTCAAGCTGTTGATGTTTGGTTGAAACTAGTGAGGAAAAAAACCCTAATTGCACTCATTTGCATTGCATGTCTGTTAATGATAGATTGTGGTTTGGTTATTAAAAATATGTATATAATGGCTGGCTTATGTGTTTAAAATACATAATATATGTGCATATAAATATGGCTGTATTATATGTTGTCAATATTAAGGGGATTAAAAGAATCCAACATGGAGAATGCATTAAATTATATGTGCATGGACATTTGGAGCAGCTGGCAGTGCATCTTTTCTTGTCTGTTTCATTCACATGCACAAGTACACTAGAGTCAGAATCGCTCGCTATAGAAGCATCATATAAACCCCAGGTGTCAGTTTTCTTGTCAGAATAAATGGGTGTGTGTGGGTGAGAGTGTTGCATTATGGGCCAATTGGTAGGTCTGTCTCAAGAGCTTTGGTGTGTGTGTGTGTGTGTGTGTGTGTGTGTGTGTGTGTGTGTGTGTGTGTGTGTGTGTGTGTGTGTGTGTGTGTGTGTGTGTGTGTGTGTGTGTGTGTGTGTGTGTGTGTGTGTGTGTGTGTGTGTGTGTGTGTGTGTGTGTGTGTGTGTGTGTGTGTGTGTGCGCGCGTGTGTATGTGCGTGTGTGTGTGTGAGAGAGAGAGAGAGAGAAAGAGAGTATGTTTTGTTAGAATGTGTGTGTGAGTTTTGTTAATAGTGTGTGTGTTTGCGTGTGCATGTGTGTGTATGTGTGTGTGTGTGTGAGTGTGTGAGAGAGTTTTATTAGAGTTTGTGTGTGTGTGTGTGTCTTTATTAGTGTGTGTATGTGAGGTTGTGTGTGTTTAGAGTGTGTTTGTGTGTGTGAGTCATTAGAGAGAGTGTGTGTGTGTTTGTGTGTGTGCGTGCGTATGCGTGTCTGTGAGAATCTTTATTAGAGTGTGTGTGTGTGTGTGTGTGTGTGTGTGTGTGTCTGTCTTTGTTAGAGTTTGTATGTGAGGTCGTGTGTGTGTCTTTGTTAGTGTGTGGGTGAGAATCTTTATTGTGTGTGTGTGTGGTCATGTGAGTATTTATTAGAGTGTGTATGTGAGATTGTGCGTTTGTGTGTCTTTATTAGAGTGTGTATGTACGGCTGTGTGTGTGTGTGTCTTTGTTAGAGTGTGTGTGTGTCATTGTTAGAGTGTGTGTTGGTCCTCCGGGTGCAGTGCATTGAGTCTTAAAGTGTCTCTAATTATCCCTGACCTTCTGGGACGTTCTCCACTTTCAATCCTCACCCCTGTGGCTTCTCTCAAACCTCCTCTTTCTTTCTTTCTTTCTTTCTTTCTTTCGTCTCTCTCTCCTCTTCCTCCTGTTTATCCCTCATCTGTAAAAATAACCCTCCAATCTCTGCCTCCCGTTAATTGGGACCATTTTTTTAGGGAGACAAAAGAAAGTGTTTTAGGAAGAAGCGTCCCTCGAAGGTCAAGGCAGAGAAACACCGGGCTGTTTGGCTGAAACCTACTTTTTAATAACACTAGAGCTAGTACACGCTTAGCAGCTGAATTAAAATCTATCATTAATAGACACTGATTGATGCAAATTAAGGTCATGTTTTTAAAAGACTGCAGATTTTTGAATATTTTATGTTCTCTGCAGTTAATCAGTCAAGCATCAAACGTGTTCAGAGTCTATAGTTTGTAGTAATGTTTGTAGTGTATAGTGTTTTAGTCTATAGTAGTAGAGTCTAAGGCCCAATTCCCCTTCCCCTTGGCCCTTGAAACAGAGTGTGAAGCGGAAGGGATTCAAAATTTACCCCTAAGAAATAGGACAGCACTACAGCACCTGTACACGTCATCATATGTCATCGCGATCTCTTACTTCATATGAGATCGATGACTGCTGTAGTTATTCCGGTTGTGTTCATTTTTGGTATTTATTTTCAGGAAATCCCTGAAGGCAACGATATCATGTTATCATAACGATATGGGCCCAATCCCAATTCTACCCCTTAGCCCTTCCCCTTACCTCTACCCCTCATTTTGTGCATTTACGTGAAGGGGTAGGGGTGTCCCAATTCACTTGATCTTGAAGGCGTAGGGCTAAGGGAAAGGGCTAGATAGCCCTTGAAACAGAGATTTTTCACACAGTACAATAAAGTTCAACAGCAGTATAAGTTGCAGTAAACTGGAGTAAAAACAAGTGAACTCCATCTTTACTGCACGTGTGCTGCTGTAGTCTAATATGCCAATGGTGTGGTAAGAACTGTACTGCACTTGTGCTCCAAGGGGTTTGTTCTTCAACATCTTCCAAGAATATTTTGTCATTTTTTCAGGAATGTTTTTTGGATTCAAGTAATTTTCTAATTAGAATTGTATGAGTTTATGTGCAAAAACTAATAATGAAATATAACTGCAGTGAACTGAACAGTACAACAGCGGGAGCCTATATACAAGGATAACTGTGGCAAAATTACAGTGTAATGAGGTATAAACACAGCTCAACTATAATGCAATGAAGTTCAACAGCAGTAAAATCTGCAGTACAACTGAAGTAACATTAAATAAACTGAGAGGGGCAATATTGTGATATGTTATATATTGCGCTTAGGTACATAAGTATTAAAAGTGCACTTTAGTTTTATGATGTATTGCAGTATTCATTAATTCATTTTCTTTTCGGCTTAGTCCCTTTATTAATCTGGGGTCGCCACAGCGGTATGAACCGCCAACTTATCCAGCATATGTTTTACGCAGCAGATGCCCTTCCAGCTGCAACCCATCACTGGGAAACATCCATACACACTCATTCACACTCATACACTACAGACAATTTAGCTTACCCAATTCCCCTATAGCGCATGTCTTTGGACTTGTGGGGGAAACCGGAGCACCCAGAGGAAACCCACGCGAACACGGGGAGAACATGCAAACTCCACACAGAAATGCCAACTGACCCAACCGAGGCTCGAACCAGCGACCTTCTTGCTGTGAGGCGAACGTGCTACTCACTGCGCCATCGTGCAGCCCCGTATTGCAGTATTGTACATGTATTTCTGTAGTTACTTATACTTTTGAAAAGTGCAATACAATATATTGTGGTAGTACTTCAGCAAAACAACTGAAGTACTGAAACCTCATTTGGAAACCATTGTCCACCAAGCAGGAAAAGTGGTAGTTGTACTGCAGTTGTATTGCAGAAGTACTTCAGTTGTATTGCAATAGCGGGATGGCAGTTGTACTGTAGTAGTACTTCAGTTGTATTGCAGTAGTTATACTGCATTTGTACTGTAGTAGTACTTCAGTTGTAACATGGATTAAATGATCTGTTCAGCTCTCTGTGATCTGCAGCACCTCAAGAATGAGTTTTACAAGTTTTAAACGCTTTTAAATCAGTGCATGTTTATAATAAAGAGAAAACAGTAACATCGCTGTAATTCATCACCACAGCAGCGTAGTGTCAGTACAATTATAAAAGGAGACGCTTCAATCCCGGTTTGTGGACGTTAAATTGAGTTTATTTTGTACATTAACATAGCTTGTATTCTGTCACATTTGCCATGCAAAAACAGTGTAAAGTTTAACGTGTGTGTGTGTGTGTGTGTGTGTGTGTGTGCTGCTAACTTTGTAACGGCATTGTGTGGGACTCATCATTGCAGAAGGGCTTGAATTAACGCCACAACTAATACATCAAATACCCATTGGGAAACTTTTTACTGTAGTATTTCTCATTAACGGGAGACCTGCTTCCTTCACGTCTGATACTGACTGCTTGTTTATCTGACGTAACGTAGATCTCTATGGCTCTGAGATTCATTTGGGAACGGTGGGCGGGGATAACCAGCTCATTTGCATTTAAAGGTATAGGCAACAAAAACAGCTACACTGTCCTCAGACCTCAAAATTCACATATTCATCAGGGTGTAATAAATGATCTGATGGGTATTTTGAGCTAAAACTTTAGACAACTTCTGGAGACACAAAAGAGGTATCTTACATCTTGAAAAAGGGGTAAAATAGGAGCCCTTTAAGCATTTTCTCATTTCAAAAGGGTCACACAAATAGGTGGATGTAAACACAGCTTTTGGTGAGTAAATTAGAGTGAATGAAAGATGTTTTGTGGACTGTTTAAACCAGATGTCAGAAACAGACGCAACATGAGCCTGAAGTGCTGTAAACAAACAGCTCTATTGTGTCTGCGTTCACCCTTTGGCCTCAGTTCAGGAGTTCAGGAGTTCACTCATTAGTTTCCCTGAGGAATCTCAACTTTTCGCTAGCTTGATAATTAGTTGAGTATTAGATCAAAGGCTACAACTTTCCTGCTTACACAAAAGCACACAACTACAGTTGAAGTCAGAATTACTATAAATTTCTGTTTAACCGAGAGAAGATTTGTCCAACACATTTCTAAACATAATAGTTTTATTAACACTTTTCTAATAACTAAATAAAAAATTTATTTTCTCTTTGCCATGATGACAGCACATAATATTTGACTAGATGTTTTTTAAGACACTAGTATTCAGCTTAAAGTGACATTTAAAGGCTTGACTAGGTTAATTAGGTTAATAAGTTATTGTATTGTACAGTGGTTTGTTCTGTAGACAACCCAAAACAAATATTGCTTAAGGGGGCGAATAATATTGACTTTAAAATGCTTATAAAATATGAAAAACTGCTTTTATTCTAGCCGAAATAAAACAAATGAGACTTTCTCCAGAAGAAAAAAATTAGGGGTGTCAAAATTAATTGTTTCTTCGGTGCACCGCGATGCAAACGCGGACAATTCGGTATCGGTTCAGTAATAGATCATAACCGGTTATGACGTCATTTATCTCATATGCGCTATATTGCGGTAGCTTACTATGGTGAGGGAGGCGAGCGCGAGTAAATAAAACACTCCAAACTACTTAAAAAAACGCAGAAACTCTGCACAAGTTTCCTCTCCTCTCGGCGTGTCTGCAGAGCAAGTTTTCTTCACCGCGTCTATCATGGATCAGCTGTGATCGCCGGTGCCGTTTATCAGTGTCACTCATCGGTGAACAGCGCCAGAGCGTTAGAGCCAATCGCAGCCCTTTCTGTTGAGCACGTGACCAATCATAGGCGTTTAACAACTCTCTCGACAACGCTCAAAAAGCAAGCGGGATAATATTTACGTTTGTTTAATTGCTTTAAATGCTCATGTTGTTCTGTGCATGTACTTCAGTTTTGTTTGATGCAGAGTGTTTTCTTTGAGCAGGTAATATTAAAGTACAGTTCATGTATCGGACTGCTTGTATTAAAGGACAAAATTATATTACAAATACACAGAAAATGTATTTATAAATTATACATTTTAATACTAGAATTCTTGTGCCGTGAAGTAAAATACAAAATTGTGTATGGAAAGCGTCGTCAATGCACCGGGATATCGAATTGAACCGAATCGATGGCATGATATTCGAAACCGAACTGAACCGTGAGACCAGTGTATGTTCACACCTCTAGAAAAAATATTATAGGAAATACTGTGAAAAATTTCTTGCTCTATTAAATATCATTTGGGAAATATTTGAAAAAGGAGGTAGAATAATTTTGACTTCAATACATACACCTATTGCTTATTTTTCACTATGTTGTTTTTGCCAAAGACCATTTTGAGGGATGTAAACAATAACAATGGTCCCAACGTATTTCCTGTTTTACATTTTCAATAGATACAAAATACAATTTCTATAGCTTCCGAGGATCCAAAAAGAGCCACATATTGATAAATAATGTTATGATAGTTGTTTTAACGTTGATGATAACCATCACTAGAAATCAGTTTCCTATTGAAAATACAATTGCAATATTCCCTTTTTATTTATTTATTTTTTATTTTTTTACAGCAGAATGAATAAGAACTCAGTTAACATTAAAGGAACGTTTCGACCAATGCACGTGCACGGCGCTGTTCGCGATAAAGAGCAAGCAACTTACGTTTCTATGGTAACCTCACACACATAAATTCAAACAACATTCATGAGGGGTGATGGCGATGAATTTTTCCTTTCTTCATTCATGGACTTGCTCAACATGTAATGCTTCATATTTATTTATTTTTTTGAGTTGTTCGTGGACATAAAGGTTTTGCGTAATCCTGTATTATGTATAGTAGTAATATATATATATATATATATATATATATATATATATATATATACTCCAATGACTCTTTAAAAAAATGCATTTGCTAAAAAAAATCAGAAATGGCTCTTTTATGAAAAAAGGATCCCGACCCCTGCTGTATAATGATGCATCAAAATGATCATCAAATTGATTGAATTTTTATGTGATTGCTTTATTGAAGAGTTGATTTTATGGCAATTAATTTCGCTGTCACGAGTTAATGCATGAGTTTATGTAAATCTATACACTTTGTTTCCATAATAATATGTCATATATTAAATGTCGTATGAATGTTTGTTTCTGATGTTGGATTAGTAAGGTACATGCAACTTTTTAAATCTCAAAATTCTGAATTTTCTTTCTGATTCTCATGTCTTTTTTGCAAGTTTATACTCTTTTATACTCATATATTCTTTTGCAAGTTTATACTCTCTAGTCCGTCTTTTCATTCTCAAAAAAATATTTATATAATAATTTTGTTTAGAAATAAAAACTGCAAATTCAAATAGTTTAAAAATGTAAACTTTGAGTTTTCATAATCATGCGAAGTAATAAACTTTTAAGGAAATACATTTCTGAAATATACAAGATTTAAAAAATCCTAGTTATCTTTGATTTCTTTATTTTTTATATATTTTTTGTTTTGTTTAATTTTTATAGTTTTTGATTTGTATATTTTTTATTTATAGTTTTTATAATTCGATATAGTTTTAATTTATTCATTTTTATTTATTTATTTAGTTTTATTTAGTTTTTGTTTTGTATATTTTTTATTTATAGTTTTTTATAATTTTATATAGTTTTTGTTTAGCTAATTTAATTAATTTATTAACTTATTTATTTAATTTTTATTTATTTATAAATAGTCTTTAGTTTTTGTTTTATCATTTGTTTTGTTTTGTTTTCCATAAATATGTTTGTAAGAAATAAAAAACTATTTATTTACTGATAGTAAAAATATAAAGATCTTTGGACTGTTGGATGTGTTATTAAATTCATGGTGAAATGTGATCCTTACATGTATGCATTATTCAGTATATCGTAAAATACTGTCACAGTATATTATTCTGTATATGTAATATGCATTATTTTTTATATTTGCACAATGTATTTTCTGCATAAGGAAAATTCCATTTTAAATTGAATCAACACTGTGTTCAGCTTGATTTATTCAGAGTGAAAGGGCACGAATTTATATTTATATACATCTAGGGGACGTCTCTTTAAACAAGCTGACGTTTGTGATATTTACTTTAGCTTCTGCTGTGGTTCAGAAAACTCTGCTTGACTGAGCGTTGGACATAAGTTGTAATCAACACTGAAATCTGACGTGCACACATTTATTTCTGCCCTGTGGAAAATGCTATTGCTCCTTTTTCACCTTCAGAGACTTGAAGGGAGAATTCACTCAGAAAGAAGATATTCAGAGAAATGTCTTTGTTATTTGTTAACCCATATGCTTTTGTGTTCAGTAAAAGTAATGGCTTTTTTCAATGAACTGTCCTGTTAGCTCTTCTGCAGACCTCGGTTGTAACGAGTGGTTATTTGAGTTACTGTTGCCTTTCTATCAGCTGGAACCAGTCTGGCCATTCTCCTCTGACCTCTGGCGTCAACAAGGCATTTGAGCCCACAAAACTGCCGCTCACTGGATATTTTCTCTTCTTCAGACCATTCTCTGTAAACCCTGAAAATCCCAGTAGATCAGCAGTTTCTGAAATACTCAGACCAGCCCGTCTGGCACCAACAACCATCCCACATTCAAAGTCACTTAAATCACCTTTCTTCCCCGTTCTGATGCTCGCTTTGACCTGCAGCAGATCGTCTTGACTCTTGCTGCGTCCCAATTCGCATACTTATACTACGCTCTAAAAGTATGTACTTTTTTGTAAAGGAGAAATATATACTTTTGCGTGTGTAACAGAAGAGTATGCAAGCTTTGGGACACACTACTTTCTCGTTAACAGATCGCTGTGTTGCTTAGTTACGAGCCCTGTCAATCATCCACACATCATCCACATTTCTTTCATATTTAATTTCCTACCTTATTGGAGAAGCAGCAGCAGGTTAATCTCCCATTCACAAGTCTTTCATGCAGAGAAATCTCCTCAGGTCTTTGGATAATCCTGCATTCAGATGTTAATGTCCAAACACGTCTTTATAGAAGTTCAGTATTGTTGTTGCAGATGAAATACAACACGGAAACGCCATTTAAATATGTTCCAGTGGGCTAGGTATTAATTAACAGTCATACAAACATCTTTACCGAAGTCTCTCTACTTGACGGTTGGTCTCGCGCGTCCACCATGTTTGTAGTTTATTTACACCTTTCACCCGCGTTTGTAGTTCTAATTGAATTCACGTCCAACGTGCAATGCACTGTGGGCAATATCAGCGGTTAGAGTATGGACACTTCTACACTTAAAATATATACCGGAAATAGTAAACCATCCGGAACCTTTGGCATACTCTTTTCAACATACTACGATTTGGGACACACTAATTCTATTTTCAAATATTATTTAGGACAGACAGTATGCGAATTGGGACGCAGCACATGTCTACATGCCTAAATGCATTGAGTTGCTGCCATGTGATTGGCTGATCAGTAATTAGCGTTAACGGGCAGTTGGACAGGTGTACCTAATAAAGCGGTGAGTGTAAGTTATCAGAATTGTTAACTATATATAAAAAATGTGAATTTACATATATTAAAATTCAGAAATTTTGTTTTTTTGTGTGGTTTTTTTGTGGTGATTCACTAATAATAGAATATATAAAAGAAGAAAAAAAATGAACCTGTAAATTGCAAGCAAAATAATTACACATAATTACACAATTATAAGGAATATCAACAAGATAAATAATTTTTTTAGAATAAAATACACATAAAAAGGATGTTTGCTGCAGTAATGTTTGCTTTATTTACAATATTGATTTTCTCCCCTCTTTAGAAAAACATTGTTGAGGTTTGTTGTGAAACAGGAGACTTCAAAAACTGAATTATTAAAGACGTCTCCTTCTGAAGTGTGTGAGGGGAGGGATGGAGAGATGAAAACACACTGGTAATGGTTATTATAGAAGAAAACTAGCTACATCATACATCATAGATCTACACAAGCGTGATATAAACATCTAAAATGATGTTCATATCCATTATCCATACAGCCAGCAATCCATTAAACACAATTCATAGCAAAATAAAAGACAAATGAGAAAAATACAAACAGATTGTAAATTGCTTGACACAGATGTTATTTTCTGATGTCCTTGCCTATGCGAAAATTACATTTGAGGGCGCATGAAGGCAGATGCCCTGTTGAAGGTAATGGTCATAACTACAAATGTTCAATTCCCCCCCAAAAAATCATAATGGGATCGCCATGGAGACTGTAATTATGGCTGTGTTTGTGCACAGCTGTGATGAGGGTGGAGATGGTGGCCTTCGCTGCCTGTAAACATGCAGCATCAAGTACACTAGCTGCGTTTATACCAG
>CAIGQV010016148.1:1762540-1773675 GCA_903798115.1 Danio jaintianensis
TGTGCAGCTGCGTTAATACCAGAACTGAGTGCGCTAGAAAGTGTGCATAGCTGTGATGAGGGTGGAGACGGTGCCCTTCACTGCCTGTAAACAAGCAAGTACACTACCTGTGCAGCTGTACCTACATTTGCACCAGAACTGAGTGCACTAGAAACTGTGCACTGTTGTGATTAGGGTGGAGATGGTGCCCTTCACTGCCTGTAAATAACCAGCGGCAAGTAAACTATCTGTGCATCTACATTTAAAGCAGAACTGAGTGTACTTGAAAGTGTGAACGGCTGTGATTAGGGTGGATATAGTGGCCTTCATGCAGCATCAAGTACACTATCTGTGCAGCTGCGTTCATACCAGAACTGAGTGCACTAGAAAGTGTGCACAGCTGTGATGAGAGTGGAGATGGTGGGCTTCAGTGCCTGTAAATAACCAGCGGCAAGTACACTATCTGTGCAGCTGTATCTACATTTAAAGCAGAACTGAGTGCACTAGAAAGTGTGCACAGCTGTGGTGGTAATCATTGAGATGGTGCATAGTAAACAAGCAGTATCGTCAAGTACACTATTTGGTTTGGCTGCATCTGCATTTCCACCAGAACAGAGTTGAGTGCACTAAAAAGTGTGCACAGCTGTGATGAGGGTGGAGATGGTGGCCTTCACTGCCTGTAAACAAGCAAATACACTACCTGTGCAGCTGCATCTACATTTACACCAAAGCTGAGTGCACTAGTAAGTGTGCACAGCTGTGATGAGGGTGAAGATGGTGGCCTTCACTGCCTGTAAGCATGCAGCATCAAGTGCACTATCTCTGCAGCTGCGTTTATACCAGAACTGAGTGCACTAGAAGGTGTGCACGGCTGTTATGAGAGTGGAGATGGTGGCCTTCACTGCCTGTAAACAAGCAAGTACACTACCTGTGCAGCTGTATCTACATTTACACATATACATATACATATTACATTTTCATTTTCAGACTGTCCGTTTCAATGAATCGGTTCAATGACTCATTTGCATAATTGCTCCAAAATGCACAAGTGCGTGTAAATAAAACTGATCAGTCCTTCTTTCCATTATTCAGTCAAACGCACAGTGTGTCAGACCCAGTTTTGCTTATATCACGCAAAAACATGCTTGTCTTCAAAAAAGGATTCATAAACAAGCAAAAGCCTTCATTTCTGCTCTCAGGTGTGATCAAACTTTCCTGAAAGCTCATCGGGTTTCATTTCGACTTCTTTTGACAAATGCTGAAACACGAAGAGGCTTTACCCTTAAGTCTACTTCAGCTCCGCAAACAGATGGAAATTAAGTGCTATTCTCAGTTAGCTTGAAATAACATCCCTGAGCAAACTCAGCAGAAAGGAAATGTCTCCCGAACTAAGCTCGCATTGACACGTATCAGTCAGCGAGACTTAAGCAGCGCAGGATTATTCTCCGTGTGTCAGGAGAGACGCTGATGACTGGCCTTTTTAATTGACAGGTTGAAAGCTGTGGCCCTCGTGTCCTTAATCACTCCAGCAGCATTAATTAGCCATTTCTCCTCTCTGCCAATTAAGCATGCATAAAGGCAAGAATTCAAATAAATCATCCAGTCCGGGGCCCATATGCCCGCTGCATGCACAAAGCCCAAATACACTTCCTGTTTTCACTCTCTTCACCAATTAACGGCTGATCAAAGTATTGCTGGATTTGACAGAATCAGATCTGGCAGAGAAAAAAGCAACTCCGCTGTATAATTTATTTCCACACAATAAATAAATGTAGAACGAGATTAATAAGTAAATGAGCAGAATGCAGTGTGACAGCGCCTTCAAAGGAATTGTGTTTTGGATGCAACATTTTGTGGATATTCTAATCTAACTACACAAATCCATTGCAAATGACTTGGTTTCAGCATTTGCATTTGTAAACTTTGGCTTTTTGATTTGACTGATGACAGAATGTTTAATAACTACACAGAAGCCGCTCATTTGGTCACACACAAATTCTCTCAAATAAACATCTCAGTAACTACACTCCAACAGTTTATCAACCACCTAGCAACACTTTAACAACATCTCATAACACTATAGCAACCATAGAGCAATATGATAAAAACCCTATTTACTGCATCATACACTGTAAAACATTATACGATCAATTAGTCCTGACAGCATATGTTTTTAGGTCATTGTAACTTATTAAGCGAAGTTAATCATGTTCTAACTTAATTTTATAAGTTACGCAAGCTGTTTTAAGTCAGTTTAACATAATATAAGTTCAATGGACTCATAAAGTTAATTTGATTCAACTAAAAAATTGATGGCAACCAGGATTTTTTACAGTGTAATGTATTAGTGACAGTAAACAACAGCCTGTCAACTTTGTACAACTCCCTAACAACCACTTCAACACCGTAGCAGCCAGCAGTTTGTCGCATAAGTGACTACATTGTAACCAGGGCTTGACATTAACTTTTTTGATCACCAGCCACTGTGGCTTGTAGTTTTTCAATATTACTAGCCACTCGCCATTTTCACTGGCCACAATTTTGTTGAAGGGAAAATATATTTTATATGCATAAATTTGACTTTATCATGCTAAAATTACTTAATTTAGATTTTGCTTTATGTCCACATGAGTCCTCATTCATTTCACTTTTTTGTGTGTTGTGTATGGCTTTGCTCTACAGTTAGTTCTTATTGCACGTGACTTTTCAGGGCTCAACATTAAGGATTTACCTAATGTTTCTCTGGCCACACCAAAAATAAATAAACAAATAACCAATTATTTCTCAGCTTCAAATTTTAACTAATTAAAAAAAATATATAAAAACAAGCTATATATTTAAAAATAATAATAAATTGTTATATATCTATGTAAATCTATCTCCTATTAAATCAATGTTATTGTAAAGGATGATAATTAAACCATAAATTAAAAAATAACTAAGCAAAAGAAAGCAGGTGAAAAAACATACGTGTGCGATAATGAAAGGATGATCACGTGCACACCGTTAACGTTAGGCTCATTAATAATCTGTTCAAAGAATGGTTTAAGTGAAATCGGCAACTGCTGCTGCGTACAAAAAAACATTTTAAAAATAATCTGAAGCTCTTGAAAGCAGCAGGACTGTGAGTGCACGAGCATCACTTTTTGTCCAGTCTATTTTGAAGAAAAGCGATCTCACAAGTTGCGTTTGCAGGCACGGTTGCTTCGCGCAAGGTAACGGGAGCGTCACATCAGCCGTGCGTGCGATACTAAAGCCCTCGTCAGTGAGTGAAGAAAACCTGCATCTCACCGTACGTGTGATCTTCCTCTTATTCAGTATTCACCTGCTTTCTTTTGCTTTCTTTTGTTATTTTTAGGGATGTCCAGATCCAATCACGTGATCAGAAATCAGGCGCGATCACGCAGTTTCAGACTCGATCTGAATCGGACGTTACCTCCCGATCAGGACTTGAATATATATGTATTATCTCATTATTTTTGAACACATCTATAGTTATGCGGTGGCACAGAGTTAGACCTCTTTCTTGACTTCACACAGAAACAGCAACGCCTGCGGCATGACTTCACTTTGTTGCAGATATTGGTTAAACGCCGGCATAGAACACGGAAGCAGCTTGAAGCAGAAAGCGGGAGTATGTCTGCGGTCTGGAGGTATTATAAAGTTGATGACGACAACATTGCCATTAGCAAACTGTGAGATATGTAAACCAGGGATTGCCTGCCGGGTGTTTTAAGTTGAGCTGCTATTTGTTTTTATATTAGATTTATTTTTATATTTACTGTTGCATTAAAGTCCAAAAGTGAAGAATTGATGTTATTTATTACTTGATTGTTCAAGATACCTCACAGAAGTGCTCTGTTTGTTCACACAGTTGTTGAATGTTAAAATAAGGTCAATTAAATAAAAAATAAGGAGCATCCTGGATCTGTTTCTTCGCTCTTCTTTATTCTTTTTTTATGTATTATAGAAGTATCGGATCGGGTTTCGGTATCGGTATACTCAAAATCAAATGACTCGGACTCTAGTGCAAAAAAACCTGATCGGGACATCCCTAGTTATTTTGTCAGTCGTGCTGCTTCTCAATGAACTACAATGATTTTCAACCAGCCAAAGTGGCTAGTGGGAGCAGCTCTCTAACCCGCCACAGCTGAAATCTACCCACATTTGACGGGTTGGCGGCTGTTAATGTCAAGCCCTGATTGTAACTGTTTAATAACCTTAGAGCAACACGTTAACAACCCCTCAGAACACCATTTGAACCACACGCAATATTATAAAAGGAATTAAATAACATAAGCAGCTGCATAATAAGTCTCCTTAACTCCTAGCAACGCCTTAACAACATTTCATTACAGCGTTTCAATCATACAGTTGTGTTAAAAGCCACATTAGCAACTGCATGGAAACAGTCAACCAACCACCTTACTTAACAAACACCACTCGGAAAACCATAGCAAGTATGCTGTACAGCAAAGTGCTAAAAAACACATTTATCAAACGAACAGCAGCATAGTAAAACTCTACCAAAACCTAGCAATACCTTAACAACCAATTCGCATCACCTTAACAACCACTCAGAACACTAAAGCAACCATACATCAATGTGCTACAAAAGCATATTTACTGAATTGCATTAATAACTGCATATCAGCAGCATAGCAACCACCTAGCAACAACCTAACAACCACTCAGATATACAGAAGTAACCATACAGCAGTGTGCTAAAAACTACTGTATCAAATTAGTGATTGCATAGCAATAGCCTGGCAACCATTTTTAACCGCCTAGCAACAACTTAACAACACCACAGCAACCGGACAGCAGTGTGCTAAAGACTACTGTGTCATATTAGTAACTGCATAGCAACAGCCTGGTAACTGCCTAGCAAGAACCTAACAACACTGCAGCAACTGTACAGTAGTGTGGTAAAAACTACTGTGTCATATTAGTGACTGCATGGCAACAGCCTGGTAACCACCTAGCAAAAACCTAACAACACCACAGCAACCATACACCAATTTGCCAAAAACTACTGTATCATATTAGTGACTGCATAGCAACAGGCTGATAACTGCCTAGCAACAACCTAGCAACACCACAGCAACCGTACAGCAGTGTGCAAAAAACTACTGTCATATTAGTGACTGCATAGCAACAGCTTGGCAACCACCTAGCAACACCACAGGGAACACCATAGCAACCAAACCAATTTTGCACAGACAAACACCACATTCATTTTTTGTCTGTATTTCCTGTATAATCGCGCAGACAGTAGATCCGATTGCATTTTGAACAAATAATATTTGGCACCTATACAACTGAGGCACAAGCAACATGCAGACGGCTTGTAGACCCCCACACGAGAGCTGTAAAGTAAAGACATTGAAACACTGCCAACAGCGCGGTCGATATCCACCATAAAAATCCTCCAGTCTTCTTGTAATGGATGCAGCATGTTTGCGAACTCACACCCACACGTAAACACACTGTTGATGGAGATGCTCACACACGTCTGTCTCAGATCAAGGCCGGGGAAGCACACACTTAACCTCCGAATAGAAATGCGCCGCCGTCTTTTGTTTATCTGTATGCAGATGAAAGGAAAGACCTCTGGAGGACCTTTAAGATGCAATAGAGCTCCTTCAGGTTACCTTTAATCAAACGCACCAAAGCGAAACGTCTGAAGTTCACGCTCAGCCTCTGCTCTTCTGCATTCTGCATCCTTCATCTGTAAATAAGTTATTTATAGGCTACTCGGGCATTGCGAAGTAAGATTGTTATGTCTGTCAATCAAATGATGCAACCGACAGTCTGTTTTTTCCTCTTTCATGTGGCTTCACAGATCCGAAATGCATTCCAGAATGCAATAAAAACCCACATCATTTTTTATCTGTGCAAAGAAGTCCATATTCATGACGGCGGAATTGACATGCATGTCATCATCTTTCACGGAACAAAAGCAGAGAAGCCCAAATGCATTCCTGTAGAGTGTCAGAAGCGCCATGTGTGGAGAATTAATTTCACACAGATCATTTCAAGGCCCACTATTTAAGCAGGACCACCAATAGGAATGAGCGCCGAATTCCAGTTCTCTCTTGAAAAATGTAGTTCCTGTGGGAGTGATTGAAGGCTGACTTCATTAAATTCATCAAAAACTGATGTCAATTTTTAGACCTTGTATTAATTTATGCCAAGAAAAAATAGTTGCGGGGCGACACAGTGGCGCAGTGGGTAGCGCTGTTGCCTCACAGCAAGAAAGTCGCTGGTTCGAGCCTCGGCTGGGTCAGTTGGTGTTTCTGTGTGGAGTTTGCATGTTCTCCCCGTGTTGGCGTGGGTTTCCTCCGGGTGCTCCGGTTTCCCCCAGTCCAAACACATGCGCTATAGGGGAATTGAATAAACAAAATTGGCCTTAGTGTATGAGTGTGAATGGGTGTCTATGGATGTTTCCCAGTACTGGGTTACAGCTGGAAGTGCATCCGCTGTGTAAAACATATGCTGGATAAGTTGGCGATTCATTCCGCTGTGGTGACCTCTGATGAATAAAGGGACTAAGCCGAAAAGAAAATGAATGAATGAATGTACCTAACAGTACTGCTCAGTGTAAAACCATTTGTGAAGCAGGTTTGAGCTTTAAAGTGAACAAAATTCTGACATATTTAAGGACATAGCAACATCCGCTTGAAATGCAAGACTGTATCCAATGGAGGAACATTGTAGGGTTCGCTATTTTGGTACATTTGGCAGTAGAAATAGAAATAAATATATACTTTACTGAACTGTACTAAGTGAAAACGGGCCATAACACAGCAATCCATTGGACACAAATTGTTTAATTGGCGATATTGAGACATGTTTGTTTCCAGAAGCAAACTCGGGGCTACAGTTGAGGCGTTCAGAAATAGTGCTTTGTACGTTTGTATCGTTCATGCTCAAACAGCATCATTACACACTAAAGGAAGATGAAAATGTAAAAAAAAAAAAAAAGTGTTAAAGGATCTATCTAAATCTACATCAGGGTTCCCACGCTTCTTGAAAGTACTTGAATTTCAGACATATGAACTCAAGGCCTGGAAAGTGCTTAAAAACAAACACAGCTCCTTGAAAGTGCTTGAGTTTAAAGAAGGTGAAGGTGTTATTTCAACAAATGTACTGTGCTGCTTTCAAAAACTGGATGAAAAAATCAATAAATTCTTAATTAAAAAAATTCTAAATTTAAGTCTTATACAAGAACTATGACAAATAATGCACATTTTATCAATATTTCAGAAACCGCATTTGAATATTACCAGTATTGAATTCAGCGAATTGTTCTTTGACATCGGTCTACGTTTTTGGAAATTGACACATTTAAAACATCATTACTGACATTATAATGTCAATATTATGTGTAAGTGAAATGTTAAGTACAATAAGGACATTCATGGCACTATATATACTGGTGGTGTGAATTACAAAAGTGCTTGATTTAAAATTATTAGTGATTTAAAAAGTATTTAGTGTCCATGAATGAGTGGGGACTAGGGTTGCACGATACTGGAATTCGGTACCAATCGATACTGAAGTTTTAAAAACGTCCATTTCCCGATGATATTTGAGCACTACTGAGCACGTTCTTAAACAGCGCTGATTTGCCGTTGTGTTCACATGCTCAACAGAAATGACTGTGATTGGCCGTGAAGGTCATCAGTTCACCGAACTCACCGCTGTTAACTGAGTGTAACCACAGATACAGGGACACTGGAGCGTTTTAAAGTCACGTTGATCAGCTGGTTTGTGTATAAGCTGACATACGAGCGATCCACTGATGAATCGCGGCTTTGAAACGCTCCAGTGTCCCTGTATCTGTGGTTACACTCAGTAAACAGCGGTGAGTTCGGTGAACCGATGACCTTCATGGCCAATCACAGTCATTTCTGTTGAGCACGTGAACACAATTGCAAATCAGAGCTGTTTAGGAACGTGCTCAGTAACGCTGAAATGTTAGCGGGAAATGGATGTTTTTAAAATTTCAGTATCGTTTGGTACCGAATTCCAGTTTCGTGCAACCCTAGTGGGATCCCTGTACATGCTACAGCCGTCTGTTTCTCTGACACACACTCTCTCTGTGGTCTGTCATTCAGATGCTGTAGTGCACTGCTATAAATAAGGTCAGACACTGTTAGTCATCAAGGGATGAAGAGCGCGATGCAGAGGGATTGAACAGGAGCAATGTGACTGCTCCATTATTGATCTCCTTTGTGTCGTGCTGCCCAGAAAGACATACAGGCGAGAGGAAAGGCCATGAGGACACATGACAGAGAGCTGCTGTGTCATCATGTGCCATTTGAAGAGTCTTTTACGCACATCCATGTGCACACAAGACTCCAAATCTGCAGGGGAACAAGAACAAGTGCAGTGAAGAACCAGCTGAATGTTTCTGAGGGCGACCTGCATTTGGGAGTGGATTTGGGCGCTCTGTGAAAGTCTGTTCAAGAAGGGATCAGATCAACTCACACTTACAGGCAAGAAACAGTGAAGCTTTTAGAGAGAAAGACGAGTTGCAGGATTTTGTACTTGTTTGGCTGATAATGTTAAGGAGAGTTATTATTACTGCATTATCTAACAAACCACCTGTAGGACACACTCTGTCCTCTTCGTGTGCACCAGACACTTTCTTATCAACACTCCATATTTATTGAAACATTGTGCAGTTCTTGGTGTACTCTACACAGGTGAGTGGGTTTGATAAACCACCTGTGTGGAGCACACTCTTTTCTTCTTCGTATGCACCAGACAACTTTTTATAAGCGCTACATGTTTCTGCAATTCTGAGTGTGCTTTCACGCAGGTGAGTGGGTTTGATAAACCACCTGTAGGACACACCCTTTTTCTCTCCCTATGCACCAGACAAATTTTTTAGGCACTCCATGTTTCTGGAAATATTGTGCAATTCTGAGTGCGCTCCACAAAGGTGAGTGGGCTTAACAAACCACCTGTAGGACACACTCTTTTCCTCTTCATGTGCACCAGACACTTTCTTATCAACACTCCATATTCATTGAAACATTGTGCAGTTCTTGGTGTACTCTACACAGGTGAGTGGGTTTGATAAACCACCTGTAGGTGACACACTTCTCCTTTTCATGTGCACCAGACACCTTTTTATAAGGGCTCCATGTTTCTGCTTATATTGTGTAATTCTTAGTGTGCTCCACACAGGTGAGTGGGCTTGATAAACCACCTGTAGATGGCACACTCTTTTCCTTTCTGTATACACCAGATGTAACCAGTAACATATTTAAACACCAGGGGCAATATCTGTCAAGTCTGACTGGCTTGCACAGCATCATTAATAAAGTGGCATGTTCAGAGATACAATAACACAATACTCACAATAACTAATCAGAGGTATAAGATTGTTATCTAGAAACAAATAGTCTATACAGGAGTATGTCTGATGAAAAAAGAGCAACTTCTAGATAAAAGATTACGAAATCGCCAAATATCAGATGTCCCATATGTCTATAAATGTTTTAATGGCATCAGCAGTACTTTTAACAGAACTACGATCTAACGATGACATTACACAAATCATATATCCTCCTAATATCAAAGATGTGTGTCCAGATTTGTCAGTTTAGATGTTTGTGATAGGTGTGTTTCTATTGACCCTCGTGTGTGTGTGTGTGTGTGTGTGTGTGTGTGTGTGTGTGTGTGTGTGCGTGCGTGCCTGCGTGCGTGCGTGCGTGCGTGCGTGCGTGCGTGTGTGTGTGTTTAGTGCTGAACAAAATATTTCCACCACGTTTCTCTCTAAACTCTGGCCATCTGCGCAGCTGTCAATCAAACCTTCCTATACAGCACACTCACCACAGTCCACATGCTAATTACCGCAGTCTCTAACAATGCACCACCTCATTAGGAAAATCTGACATTATCCTTCCCTAGTAACTATAGTGGTATTTGTAGACCTTAGTAACCACAGGTAAATTATGGATGGTTCTGTGTTATCATGGTTTGATTAATGTAGCCATGGGTTCTATGTGCACATTGCTTTCCATGTTAAATTAAATAATGCCTATTGCTATTTTTATTTTAGAATGTACTGTATATTAATGTCTTCATCCAATTAATGTGTCCTCATAATGTTGGATGAAAATCACCTCTAGAGCATCTCTGATTGGTGTTTGTTGGTCTGTGGGCGGGGTCAGCCTCATGTTGAGATCCACCAATAGTAAACCACAACCATCTAATTAATGCATTATGGATGAAACTAAGCCCCACCCATCATTTGCTATTGAAGCTTGTTTACACGCAACTTCCACTGCATGCAGACTATAAGTGTTGTGCTGGTGTAAAAGCACAAAAATACACATACAGTGAGTGGCTAGGTTAGTTAATGTGGTGGTCTTTATGGTGTTGCTACTAGAAAAAGGAAGCATTTCTTGTTAAATTATTTTTAAAAATGTTACAAAGTTTAAAAATATTATATTATATTACAAAATAAATTACAAAAATTGGAATGAAATAAAAATGCTAAAAAAAATGAATAATAAAAATCATGCATCTGACATATAATGTTTTGTAGTTGAGCACAGCTTCTAAAGACAGACAAATAAAGACAAACTATGGTTTTTCACAAAAAACCTATACACAATTGCTCCATTTGTATATTTCTGTTTTAATAATTCATGTTTTATATTTTGATCAATTTAATTGTTTCAAAACTAAACTTCAAAATTTTGGTTTGGTAAAAAATATATATATATATAATAATATAATATTAGTCTCTTATACTTACCAAGTCATTATTTATTTATTTATTTATTTATTTTTTTAAATTTTATTTTATATATTTATTTTTATTTATTTATTTATTATTTTATTTTCATTTATTTATTTACTTGTATTTTTATCGATTTATTATTTTGTTTTATATATTTATTTTTATTTATTTATTTAATATTTTATTTATTTACTTTCATTTTATTTATTTATTTATTATTTTTTAATTAATTAAATTTTATTTATTTATGTTTTATTTTTTTATTTTTTTGTGAAGTAAAATCTGTAATATGGAAAGTTATTATCATTTTAATAACTGCTTTTTAATGTGATTTCTTTTATTTATTTATTTATTTATTTATTTATTTATTTATTTATTTATTTATTTATTT
>CAIGQV010016148.1:1819985-1830318 GCA_903798115.1 Danio jaintianensis
GGGTTTCCTCCGGGTGCTCCGGTTTCCCCCACAGTCCAGAGACATGTGGTACAGGTGAATTGGGTAAGCTAAATTGTAAATAGTGTATGTGTGTGAATGAGTGTGTATGAATGTTTCCCAGTGATGGGTTGCAGCTGGAAGGGCATCCGCTGTGCAAAACATATGCTGGATACGTTGGCGGTTCATTCCCCTGTGGCGACCCCTGATAAATAAAGGGATTAAGCCGAAAAGAAAATGAATGAATGAATGAAACATATTTGTTATCTTGACTTTTTGTCATTACATTTTTTACAGTGTACATTAAAAACATAATTGTTCAAACTACTTACTTACAATGAGCTGAAACAGCCCAATTCTTGAGATTTGTTTGGGACAACTTAAACAAAAAGTGCAGATTATTTGAATAAGGCAAATTAGTGGTTGATTAACCATTTCTAATGGTGTACAGATATTTTGAAGCCAGTATAGATGTCGACTCGTCCTCTCCTAGTATAGTAACGATTTTTTTATTTATTAAATAATTATTTTAATAAACAAATTAAAGAATTAATAGTTTATTAAAGAATTAATGATTTTATATTTCTCTCGTGACTGCCTGCGAAGCCAATCGAAAATGGCCTTAAATAAAAAGGTAATGCAAAAACGGCAACTTTAGAAAGCAAAAGCCGAATCCCGGATATTTTAGGAGATTTAGAAACCCCGGTCGGATGCATTTTTAGGTCCCAAAAATGTGCGTCTCTGTGGGTCTGCAGAGCACGTGAGATTGTCTGTGGGAGTGGTGACAGATCTCGCACACACAGAACCAGCAGTAGGAAACATGTAGGGCGAGAGAAGATTTTCGACTGGTTAATCGATCGCAAATCGTTTGGCTATCTTGTGCGGAAGTACAAGTGTAAAAGGATGATAATAATAGTAAAAAATAAAACAAAGTGTCACCAAATATACCTGGGCAGCCCGCCCAAGGAAAGTCTATGTGTGGGAAGTACTGGCCTTAGAAACAACAAGTTGACTTTACTTAAAAATAAAGTAAACCGATTGTAACTTGGAACTGTTAAGCTGGCTTAACTTCATTTTAATAACTCTGAAAACTCTCTTTTTAGTCAACTAATCACTCTTTACAGTGTAGAGCTTTAGTTTTCATTTACTAAAACAACCTTGCTGTGAACCTCGCATTATTCATTCATTTTCCTTCAGCTTAGTCTCTTATTTATCAGGGGTCACCACAGCGGAATGAACCGCCAACTTATCCAGAATATGCTTTATACAGCGGATGCCCTTCCAGCTGCAAACCAGTACTGGGAAACACCCATACACACTCATTCACACACACACTCATACACTACGGCCAATTTAGTTTATTCAATTCTCCTATAAAGAGAGGTTGCCCAGCATCCTCTATTAATAAACTTCAGCTAGTACAAAATGCAGCTGCCAGAGTTCTTACCAGGTGTAGAAAATATGATCATATCACCCCAATTTTATCCTCCTTACACTGGCTGCCTGTTAAGTTCCGTATTGATTATAAAATATTGCTTCTTACCTATAAAGCTTTAAATAATCTAGCACCTGTTTATCTAACCAACCTTCTGTCTCGCTACAATCCAACCCGCTCTTTAAGATCTCAAAACTCAGGGCTGCTGGTAGTACCTAGAATATCAAAGTCGAGTAAAGGTGGTCGAGCCTTCTCATTTATGGCTCCTAAACTCTGGAATAGCCTTCCTGATAATGTTCGAGGCTCAGACACACTCTCTCTGTTCAAAACTAGATTAAAGACCTATCTTTTTAGTAAAGCATACACTCAATGCATTGCATAACGGTATGATGCATGAATGTGCTCCACGCAGGTGAGCTGGCTCGACATCACCTGTAGGAAACACTCCTCAATACACCAGACATTGTGTTAGAAACTCTCATATGCTTTACATGTTTGTTTCTATGTTTGTTTATTTAACTGCTATTTTCATCTATAACACTCCATTTTTGCATCTCGTTTATATACACTATGAACAGCAGCTACACTAATTATTTTCTTTATTCTTTATTTCCACCTGGGGATACTCATTCCGAGGTCCCTAGAGACTATGCAGCGCCATTGATGCGATCCAAGACCTGTGAAGAGATGATCCCAAAGTATCCATAATCCTGGACCAGGTCGTATCCCGAGCTGATGCTGTGGTCGTCATGGAGAAATGGAGTGCATGAGACTGATTCCTGAATGACCACTGTGATAAATGAGTCCCCACATTGATCCTGCGGGCCAACCTGACCGCCCGCCGATGCCCTACTCACACCTGCAGCTTCTCCACGATGGACGTCCAGCCTAGACTGCAGCTCTGAACAGGAAGTTTGGCCAGATGAAAAAGGGTCGTGCCTAACAGAGCCTAGTTTCTTTCGAGGTTTTTTTTCCCCTTCACTTCGTCAATTGGTGAAGCTTTTTTTCCTCGCCACTGTCGCCACTGGCTTGCTTGGATCGGGACTTGTGGAGCTGTGCTTCGGTGGATTTGCTCTGCAGTGTTTGAACTTTCAGCAGTGAAATTTTGACCACACTGAACTAATCTGAACTTTAACTCACAAATCTGGACTTTACTAGAACTATGTTAAGCTGCTTTGACATAATCTACATTGTGAAAAGCGATATATAAATAAACTTGACTTGACTTGACTATAGCGCATGTGTTTAGACTGTGGGGGAAAACCCCAGCAAACATGAGGAGAACATGCAAACTCCACACAGAAATGCCAACTGGCCCTGCCTGGGCTCAAACCAGCGACCTTCTTGCTGTGAGGCCACAGTGCTAACCACTGAGTCACCGTGCCACCCCCAACCTCATATTAATATAGCATTTTACGCATAAGTGTGGTGATTTGTTTTGGAAAAATTGGCATTGCAATAAAATGGCCACCCGATTTGAAACGTTGTCAATTTTCTTAATAAGTGGTGATAATTTTAGTCTCTAAATGAGAGGGTGTGCCGATCCTCATATCTGCCAATGCTGAAGCCACATCAAACTCCCGGTTTGTTTGTTTTTGAGGTTTTGGACCGCCATTGCTAATGAAATAGCATTTACCGCATGACGTCTCTAATGTTCACTTCCATCTGGGATGAAACGGCACCATAAAAGCTAATATAAATGACTGGCAGACAGCACTGGCATCATCCGACATGACCTCGGAACATTCGGAAATGTTAAGATTTTCTCCTAATCTTTCTGAAAAGCTTTATTTAAAGCACCCACAGTTGCTGCTCTATTGCAATGAAATGGTTGAATTGGTAAACATAATAAATGTTACTCTAAATACACCATTTGAAGTAGATCCCAAAATGATTCATTAGAAGTTTATACTAGCAACTATGGTATTTATGGTAAAAGCAGTGGCTGATGATATCATGCTATTTTCACACCAAATGCACATGTTGCTCAATGTATTTGTGCTCTTACACATTCACAATATTAGTCCATATGTGTATTAATTCACAACTTTGCCAGCTGTAGGTAATTGTAGGCCTTAAAATATTTATTGCATGATGTGATTTTGATGATGTGGGTTTTGACTGACACAGCTGTGAAATACCTGAAATCATTCGGCGTAGTGATATGGAGCTCAAAACCTGCTGGAACTACTTTAGCTGTGCGTTTATCTGACAATAACAGCAAACATAAAAATGCTCATCAGCCAATCAGAATCAAACATTCAGCAGCTCTGTGGTATAAAGTTACCCTGCAAATAAAACCATTTAGAAACAGCCTGAAGTAACGGCACTGTCTCCAGAAAGCAGAAAATGATTTTTTGCACTACTTGACTCTAATTACATTTTTGTCAGAGGTTTGTTTATGTGCGCGTGTCTGTGTGATCCGAGTTCGGCAAACATCCCCCAAACTCATTTAATATCACAAACTTCCAAGAGCTATTTTAAGGGCTTCATCAGAGCTATCAGTAAAATCCACACAGAGGCTGGTGTTTCCTTTCATCCGCTCAGCTTTTTGCTCTTAGCATAGATGCGAAGTCTACCGAGAATCCCTTGATTAGAAAAGAGAAGACAGAGATAGAGGAAAAAAAAAAACTTCCAGAGTCTATTGATCCACTGGGACCCCAGCAGATCAAGACGGAAAGCGGCGCTCACAAAATCAGGGCATCCTGAGAGAGAAACACAGCTGAAATGAAGGAAGCGTGAGCTGAATGTGCTTTGTTTTACATCACCATTACCGTGGTATTGCAGTAACGAGGCGACTGCTATGAATCTCACAGTTGATGCACGATTCACTGCAGCTGAAATACTGGGCTCTGTTTTAATGGTGTAAGCACATGGTGTGAAGCGCATGTTGTAGGTGTACGTAGGGTGTCTCCGAATTAATTTTTCCATTTTAAAAACAGGAAACATGGTCAGCGAACCAGGTGCATGAGATATGTGTGTGTTTTGGGTGTAATATGCATTAAACCAATCGAAGTCTCATCTCCCATTACCTTTAAGAGGAGTTACGTTCGTGCCACGGCGGAGTCGCTATTTACATGACGGACTTTATAAGAGGAAAAACTGAACGCTTCACTAGTGAGGAAACAGATTAAAGTCTGAGCTAAAGGAGGTGGTAGCAACTTTTATGTTATGTAGATAATACTAATGTTTTACATTTGAACTCTGCTGCACCTTGATGCCAAAACAACATTAAAAAACACGTCAAAAAACATGTCAAAAATGCAAATCGATTTGATGTCAATTGACTACCTTGATGTCAAAACGACATGAAACTGACATCTAACATTGTCAACAAGAAACATGTCAAAAAATGATTACAGGACAGTCCTGTAATCGATTTTTCATGCCAATGTTAGATGTCAATTTGATGTTGTTTTGACAAGGTAGTTTACATGGTTTGTAGCGATACAAAATACAGTGTAAATTTGTAATTGTGTCGTTTTTATTTTGGTGGTCATCAGTGTGTTGATGCCAAATGGACATCAAGGTGTTGACATCAAATCGACTGGTGTTTCTGACGTGTTTTTTGAATGATGTCAATTTGATGTTGTTTTGATATCAATGTGTTTGCTGGGAATCCTTAAATGTTTAATATTGAAAGATACTTGGGTGCAGCTGTGCATCCCTATGTGTGTAATAAGCATTGTGTATGCACATTTTGGACCCACTGGACCTCGATGCCAAAACAACATTAAAAAGCACGTCAAACAATTTCAAAAATGCAAATCGATTTGGTGTCGACTGACTACATTAATGTCAAAATCACATCAAACTGGCATCTTGAAGAGATACAAAATAGTGTAAATTTGTAATCTGCGTGGTTCATTGTGTGTCAAGTAGACGTCAAGGTTTTGACATCAAACTAATTCGTGATCTTTAACATGTTTTTTGATGTCATGTTCTCAATTTAATGTCGTTTTGGCATCAAGGTAGTTTACATGGTTTGTAGCGATACAAAATAATGTAAATTTGTAATGGTGTCGTTTTTATTTTGGTGGTCATCAATGTGTTGATGTCAAATAGACATCAAGGTTTTGACATCAAATCGATTGGTGTTTTTGACGTGTTTTTGAATGATGTCAATTTGATGTTGTTTTGACATCAATGTGCCTGTTGGGAATCCTTAAATGTTTCATATATAAAGACACTTCTGTGCTGCTGTGCATCCCTGTGTGTGTAATAAGAAACCTGTATGCGCATTTTGGACCCGCCTTTCACTAATGCAATTCAAAAAAATCTATAATAATAATCTGCTGCATTGACTTGAGTATTTAGTTGGTCAATGGTCTATTTCAGTTGATTCCAAATAGAAATGCAACAACAACGCGCCTTATCACACACACTATTCAGACCAGCAAACCCACTGGTGCACAAATAGGTGCAGATGTATTTGCTATTTAAACAATATGTCACAGGACGTGAAAATGATACCAATGCCAGGCTGAAACTAGCAAAAAAAACACTTGTGTTGCATCTGACACTGCATTGCACTGGATACACTGGATATCGCCCACTGACTCGAATGACCTGATTTAGTCACGGAGGTTGTCTTCATCATGCAAAACTTTGATGCCTAATCAAATGATTGGCGCTGAAAGTAATGATCGGCGCTCAAAGGATTACACCGCACAAGCTTTACCTTCCCTTTAATTGGATGGCAGAGTCGAAACCTCAACATGAAATGGAGGATTGCTTTCATTGCAACATTTCGGCACACTCGTCGACATTTTGCACGTATGAAAAGAGACAGACGGGAGTGAAATATTCCACTCACACATCCGTATGCAAGAGCTAAAAAGTCAAAAGAAACTTCATAAATATGAGAGCGGCAGAGGTGCGTCTGACAGGAGAGTGTGATGTAGGAGGTTTGCTGCTGAGATGAAGCAGTTCCAGCTCAGATTGAAGAGATGCGTGGCTTTTTGTTGCCGATCCGTCCGACTCGGAGTGTGAAGCATCACTTTGTGAGCGTCGGCCTTTGAACGTTTCCCTCATGGCAGAGACAGAGTCGGGCTGCAAATGAGACGGATCCTCTTTTGATCTTTCTTCAAGTCAGAAAGAAATGGGTATAATATTTGGGAATGGAGAAGTTCAGCTCATCTACTTCTCTATGCAAAAGGAGTCAGAACTAAACCCTCCAAAAACCAGACCAGTAGCATATCCAGATGTTTACATCTATGCGTTTAGCTGACACCTTCATCCAAAGAGACAAATCAGGCACTGAAAAGTTTTAGAGTTACTCAGAAAAGTGCAAGTTAGAAGAGAGATGAAAGACAGAGACAACAGAGAGAAAAACTGTTTTTAAATAGAAGGTACTGAATCATGGGCTCAGATGACATGCTAAATGTATCGACACGATTGCGAGGATTACGAAAGAAATATATGAAGTTAAAATGAGCAGAAACAACACAATTCTGGAGACTCTTTTGGGACAACTTAATTTTTTTTAAAGGTGTTGTGTGTCAGTTTTTGACTCTTCTAAAGCATAAAATCACCATAATATGTTTGCAGATATTTAAGAAACATGCTGAGTGAACATTCTTGTTTATCTGAAAAACAATGCTGAAGTCAGATATTCTGCTTTGAAAATGTGCGTTATGTGACGGAACGCTGTCTTTGTTTTGGTTCTTTTAACCCGCCCACTGCCACTTTAGCCAATTATATTTCAGCACCCCGGGTTGACTTGGTGGAAAACAGCGCATTTGATTCATTCAGTCAGGAAGGCTCTCAAAGTATGCGTCCGTGACCGGAATGCGACCTCCGGTGGACAGTAGCAGACTCCGAAATGAGACGCAGATTCAGAGTTCCACAAGAGGTTATTAATTAGCAAATAATATAAATATTACGAGCGTAAACATTAGGTGAGCAGGTTAGATTGTAACCGCGTGTCCTAACAACATGCTACCAATTTAAATACAGCCATTCAGAAGCACAGAATAGTGCACTCACTGCACTCCAGCGAAATGGTAAGGTTTATAATCTAATTAATACATATTAAACCTCTTTAACATTATTAAATGTAGATGCTGAATCAGTTGATATGTGTTGGTTTGCACTGAGTCACAGTTCTAAAGCTCCATTTCAATCAGTTTATTTTATTTTCCAGATCTGAGGTGAACTATCTGCTGCTGCTTTCAGTAGTATGGCAATAAATGTCATGTAAAACGGCATTCAAACTCACATTGTTAGCATTTAACACTGAATAAAGCACATGAGGTGTACCTGAGGTGATCATTGTCAGTTTTCTGTTGTTCAGCTGCAAGAAATAGAAGCTGTTTCTAATATATGAATTTCAGGTGTTGGTTAAAACAAAAACTCTTTTTAATATGGAGAATATTCCTTCTCTCGTGTGTCGTTGCTTTTATATAGAACACGATTTAAATCAGCCTTTAGGCTCGATAGTCAGGCGTGCTCCTGTTGGTGTCGTCAATCTGGCAACCTGCTCTTGCATTTGTTTTGATCCAGGAGTGCAATACCTAGTTCAACCACTGGGTGTCAAACTTACATACTGCACCTTTAAGCTCAATCCATTTAAATTTGTTGCATTAACTTAATCGATTTGTGTTGGGACAACATGAATGAACTGTGTGCATTTTTTACAGTGAAGGGATAGTTTACCCTACAATGCAAATTTGCTCAGTATTTACTCTCTGTTGAGTGTTCCCAAACCTTATTGAGTTTCTGTTGTACACTAAAGTAGATATTTCGAAGAAAGCTGAAAACTGCTGTAAATTTCACTTAAGTTTCAGTTTGTTTTGATAGATTTAGTTTAGTTTTTATTCTGACACACGTCTATTTAGTTCTTATATTTCGGTTTTAGTAATCATAGTTTAGCAGAACACTTCCAGTGCCAACCGGAGCAAAGATTAGTGTTTGCACAGCTTACATTCACTATTTAGTAATAAAAATAAAATAATAGTTTGAACAAACACTGAATCCCCCATATCACACAAAATTGAAAATTTATTTACTATTTACTCTGTCGAATGACGGAAAGTCCAAACCTTTATGAGTTTCTGTTGAACACAAAAGCAGATATTTTGAAGAAAGCTAAAAAACTGTAACCTATGTCAACCAAGTCAATGGTTACAGGTTTCCAGCATTCTTCAAAATATCTTCTGTTGTGTTTAACAGAAGAAAAACATGTCATAAAAGTTTGAAGGGTGAGTAATGATGACAAGAGTTTTTATTTTTGTGTGAACTATCCCTTTAACTTTTAACCACTCAAAACACACACACACGCACACACACACGCACGCACGCACGCACGCACGCACCTAAATCCCCGGGTGATTTAATCAAGTTATCTCCTCCATCTTATGTAAGTGATCTCTCAGTAAAACAGTGGCTGATTCTCATGACCTGCGACAGAAAGCTGACAGGAAGGGATCAAACATTAGCCGAACCCTGAGCGCCGGGGGTTTGAGATCTCCAGTTTCAGCTCTAATCTCTGCTGTATCTGTTAATCTGCGCTCTCGGAGTCTGTGGTCAGTGTGTGGACTGTGATGTGGTCAGGCTCGGACACCTGGTGTGATAATGTCTGAGTAAACACACACATGCTGGACGGAGACAATGAGAGACTCACGGCTGATCTTAGGACAGATCTGACAACAGCCGTTCAGTCTCTCCAGACCAGAGTAATTTTAGTTAAGCAAAACAAAAACTAACGGTCATATTGGCATTTTTAATAGCTGAAATAAAATAAATTAACAATAGATGAAAAAATAAAGCTAAACAATTGAATTATGATCAGCAAACTTCTCAGCAGAAGTCATAAGCACTCATTCTGTGGTGAAAAATCACACACACACACGCACGCACGCACGCACACACACACACACACGTTTGTTTTTGTGAAAAGTGGGTACATTACATAGGTTTCCATTGATTTTATACAGCACAAACTGTATTTAGTATTGGCCTAACCCCACCCTACCCCTAAACCCAACCATCACAGGAAACAGTGTACAGCTTTACTCTCTGATTAAACTCATTCTGTGTGATTTATAAGCTTTTGGAGAAATGAGGACGTCAGCTGTGTCCTCATATTTCACCTCCTTTTTGTAATACCTGTGTCATACCTATGTCATTATACAGATTTGTGTCCTGACATGTCATAAAAACACGTACACACACACATTATATTATATAAAAAACATCTTTATAAACATAAAACATGCTTTGTCTTTTATTAATTTACCAAAAAATGTAAACTAGGCAAGTTATTGTTGCAGCTCGGCAGTCAGTGTGTGTCTACAGTTACTCTTACAGCAGACTGAGTAAACAAACCCCTCCCTGACAAATAAAACACCCGGACAGACAAATAAAGACATGCAGACCCTCCTGAAGACACACACACGCACGCACACACACACCAATACTCACATACATGTACACATTCCCACAATCACAGACACAAATATAAACACACAAACCTACCCACCAACACACACACACACACATCAATACTCACATACATGTACACACTCACACAATCACAGACACACACAAACCTAACCACCCACTCACCAACACACACACACGAATACTCACATACAACACTCACACAATCACAGACACAAACATACACACACAAACCTACTCACCCTCCCACCCACCAACACACACACACGAATACTCACATACAACACACTCACACAATCAAGGACACAAACATACACACACAAACCTACTCAACCACCCACCAACACACACACACACACACACGCACACACACACACACACACACACACACACACACACACACGCACACACTAATACTCACATACATGTACACACTCACACAATCACAGACCCAAACATACACACACAAACCTAAGCCACCCACCAACCAACACACAC
>CAIGQV010016148.1:1861086-1882881 GCA_903798115.1 Danio jaintianensis
TCTTTATTCTCTATTTCCACCTGGGGATACTCATTCCGAGGTCCCTAGAGACTATGCAGCGCCATTGATGCGATCCAAGACCTGTGAAGAGATGATCCCAAAGTATCCATAATCCTGGACCAGGTCGTATCCCGAGCTGATGCTGTGGTCGTCATGGAGAAATGGAGTGCATGAGACTGATTCCTGAATGACCACTGTGATAAACGAGTCCCCACATTGATCCTGCGGGCCAACCTGACCACCCGCCGGTGCCCTACTCACACCTGCAGCTTCTCCACGATGGACGTCCAGCTTCTTCAGCCTCCAGCGCCTAGACTGCAGCTCTGAACAGGAAGTTTGGCCAGATGAAAAATGGTCGTGCCTAACAGAGTCTAGTTTCTCTCGAGGTTTTTTTTCCCCTTCACTTCGTCAATTGGTGAAGTTTTTTTTCCTCGCCACTGTCGCCACTGGCTTGCTCGGATCGGGACTTGTGGAGCTGTGCATCGGTGGATTTGCTCTGTGGTGTTTGAACTTTCAGCAGTGAAATTTAAACCACACTGAACTAAACTACACAACTAAACTGAACTTCAACTCTGAAATCTGGACTTTACTAGAACTATGTTAAGCTGCTTTGACACGGAAAAAATATATTTTTTAATACGGTGTGGTTTATAATTTAGACTCAAAGTTCATTATTTAGACTTGTATATTATTATTATTATTATTATTATTATTATTATTATTATTATTATGACAAATGAGAGCTTTTGTATCATAATTAGTTCTCAATATCTCAATTATAAATTATAAAAACATAAAACAGTAAGAAAATTATTAATAAATAACACAAATAAAGCAATTACATAAGAAAGACTTATGGATCAGTGATATTTCCAAAATAATTATCATAATATTGCTAGAAACTAGCACTTTGCTTGTTTTAAACCAGTCTATGAGATTTACTAAGTACATCAATTTTAATTAAAAGTAATGTGGAATGTGCGAAATTTTGTTTGTGAATAAAATGTTTCCCGCCATGCTGAAGGTCTTGACTTATGAATATTAATTCGATTACGTGACTGGATGCTCCACGGGGCTTACCAAGCAACGTCAGCGTGGCCTGATTAATATTCATGAGCTCAGCCCTTCCCCACAGTAGCGCTGCTGGTTCTCTGGTTCCCTAGCGGTGTGAGCGGCGCGGCACGACGGGAGAAAGTGCGCACAGAGCGGCTTGCGTTTCCGTCCAGCACCGCGGTTCCTCTCCGCGAACCATCGGAGTCACGAAGCCCGCTTTTGTGTGATATGTGGCGGTAACTTATCTCAGAAGTCAGAAATGAAAACACAACCCTGCAGTGAGAAGAATTCGGCCAGCAAAGCAGCACATATTTCATGAGATATGTCTCTCTCTCTCTCAGCGTTTGGAAACTTCTCATTGAGCTTATAGGCTTACCAAGTGGAAAATATCAAATCCGATTCAATGAATTAACACTGGGTGTATTTTCATGCGGAATTTAATAGACTCGGAATAGAGAAGTTTAATGGACTTGTCTGTCACTGAAAGTTTGTGGTTTAAATACGTGAGAACACTGGTGAATCGCGTCATCTGGCAATGCGCTGTTTAATGAATGTACAAATGATTACACTGACGCAAAATAAAGCGTAAATCACCACAATTCTGCGTAGAAGTCACTAATTTGAAGCTTTATATAATTATTACATATATAGTAGCTGATGACTATTATACTTTTATAATTTAAATAGTAATTAGTACTAGTAAATATAATTTAGATGTTATTATTAAACTGTAAAATATACTGGTTACCTTATTTTTAAGATGAATCAAATTAACCTTAAGAGTCCATTGAACTTATATTATGTTAAACTGACTTAAAACAGCTTGCGTAACTTATAAAATTAAGTTAGAACATGATTAACTTAGTTTAATAAGTTACAATGAACTAAAAACATATGTTATCATGACTAATTGATCATATCATTTTTTACAGTGTACTTTATGTCAGTATTAGTACATTTTAACTGTTAATCTGTCATCGTTTAAACCTTTTCTATCATTGTATACAGTTTAAAATAAGCTGCTTGTTCAAACTACTTATTTATAATGAGCTGAATCAACACAATTCTTAAGTTTATGAGCGACAACTTAAATGTTTTATGTTCAATCCAATTAAATTTGAAAAAACAACTTAATCATTAATATAATAGAATAGAATATTATATTATATTTAATAATAATTGAAAATAAATTAATTGATTTGTGTTGGGACAACAGGAAGGAATTGTTTCGAAGCCAGAATGTTTTTTTACAGTAGTATGACTTAGGCCAATTTCATTTCAATTTACATCATAATTAAGTTTTTTTTTTAATAATGTTCCAGCTCCATCAAAGAAGTCCTCACAAAATCCATTTGATAATCATCTAGAGGTTAAAGATTGAAAAAAATCGACCACCATGCATGGCAAAGTCCAAATAGAAGACATGGAAGGCCAACTATAATAATAATAAATGCTATTAAAAGTCTATATTAGCAACCACATGTAAACTTCTGTTTTCAGGTAATATCCATTCTGTAGTTGACATTTATTATGATTTATAACCATGTCCCAAGGCCTACATGCACCTAAATCCACGTTTAAGAAGCAAATAAGAGACAGTGCGATAACCTTCAGTGACTGATCATCCAGTGATCATTTATAAGCCAGCATAAAATCATTAGCAAGGCGGATCTTCCATCATGCGCGCTCTCAGAATGAAAGCATCTTTAATAACAATGACTGCTATATTTGATTGTCCTTTGATTAAAGGCAATAACTTTTACTGAACCCACCATTTACAGTGTGAATATACATGCATAACAAAATACAGCTCACAATGCATGCTATTAACTACTGGCTTATTACCTGCCTATTATTAAGATATTAACTAGTTATTATTAGTTATAAAGTATGATCTTATTCTGCATCCATTATCCATACCCAAAACGTAACCTAACTTCTACCTTACACTCTCAGAAATAAAGGTACAGGAGCTGTCACGGGGGCAGTACCTTTTCAAAAGGTACATATTTGTACCCAAAGAGTCCACAGTGGTACCTCAAAGGTGCATATTAGTGCCCAAATGTACCTGAAAAGTACCTTTGAGGTACCATTGTGGACCCTTCAGATACAAATATGTACCTTTTGAAAAGGTACTGCCCCAGTGACAGCTTCTGTACCTTTATTTCTGAGAGTATACTAACAATTAATATACAGCTAATTAGTAGGTTATTAAGCTAGTTAATGGTTTGTTAATACCATGAATTGTAACTTAAAGTGTTACCAAAATACATGGGAGCACTCAAAAAAATAATCTGAGTTGTCATAACCTAACGTTGGGTCAAATACGGACAACATTGGGTCAGATATGGACAACATTGGGTTATTGTTTTAAAAAATCGGTTACACTTTGCAATAAGGTTTCATTGGCTAATGTATTTACTAACATGAACTAATAATAAACAATATTTGTACAGTATTTATTAATATAGTTCAACAGTTATTAATGCATTATATTAAAATTAAAATGCATCCTTGTTAACATTAGTTAATGCACCGTTGAGTTATCAGCTGTATTTTCATTAACTATGTTTATTTATTGTTTTAATGTATTGTTCATTGTTTGTTCACATTAGCAAATGCATGAACTAACAGTAAATAATACAAAACTATTATAAAGTGTAACCAAAACAAATCTATTAAATTTAAATTACACCTTTTTTAATCCAATGGTTGGCTTGATTTGACCTAATGCAACATTGGATGACAACAAAACCCAGCATTTTAATAGTGTGAGTTGTGTGATTTTAAACCCCTGATTGTTTTATATTAATCTGCATGCTTTGTTTTGTTTTCTGTGGAGAGGGGATAGAATATGCTGTAGGCGGTATTTTTTGGCCGGGGCAGCCTCGCGGAACAGGGCGTGAGAGAGAGCATGGAGCCCGCGGAGATCCCAACTTCTCCCGGATTCCTGAAGAATGAAGCCCGCTGTCCGCCTTTTCTCCTGTGCTTTAATATCCACTGCATGAGCAAGTGCGCGGTCATTATTGCTAGATCTCAGGCTGACTCTGTACTGCAGGACCCCGTGTTCGTTTCTTCGCGCTGACTGCTTGGTATCGCGTAAATGACGGATACAATGAGAGTTGCTGAACGCTGAGTGTTATTCGGAGACGCTGATGTTTATGGATTTGACTGGAGATGACTGGGCGATCGCGGGCACCGGATCGTACTGTATTACTGTTGGATGTTAACGGGGCTGACAGCTTGTAGGCAAGTGCTGATTGTTTGTCTGAGCAGAAAGGACTCGGTTGAAGTGACAGGCATAGTCCGTTTAGCATGTGAAAAAATCGATGTACGATCAACTTATGTATACGAGTCTCACCGCGCAATGCTGTCATTTGTATTTATGTATAAACTGCAGTGATAAGCAGACAAGATTGCAACAGATTTCAGTGTGATATAAGTCTTTAGAATGCAGAATGCGTGGCATATTTTCATGTTTCGGATGATCTGCATCATGTTAAAGGAAGTTCGGGAGTAAAATACACTTGCGGTAATAATACGAAATGTGACTTGTGTTCACATTGCATGCATTTGCCTGAACATGCATTGGCAAATAATGTAGATACAAATCAGAACATAAAGGTGCACATGCTTAAATCTGGAGAAGTAGTTGCTGCGTGTGTTAAACGTTCATTGTTGCACCGCAATCCCGACATAAAGAGCACTTCCAGAGCGCGCGAGGGCTGGACGGTGTCTCGCGGAGAGCTCGGGGTCTCTGAGCTCTTTTATACGGGAGGTTGGGCTCCATATAGGTCGGGTTTTTGCATATGTGTAATCAAACCAATGAGAATCCCCTGCGCGTCTGGCACACGGCAGAGCAACAAACTCTAGGAAGAAGAGAAGCGTAATTTAGGGGGTGTATCCCTTGTTTAAGACGCTGTTATGGCAAAGCCAATCGCCAGATGTTTGTGTTCCTCACTCCGATTTTAAGACTTAAGCAGAACGCCGGGTTACTATACGCGGAGGCTGAATCTCGTATCCAAGCCGCACTTTTTTAGCCAAAGTCTAGCGATCTGTCTTTGCTTTGCGCACAGGATTACTCGTCTATTTCGCGGAACTGCAACGATTTTTTCCTTTTCTGTCATTCTTTAACAGGGCGAAGGAAATGGCAAAGGAGAGAGGATCGGGTCTGGGAGAGCGCAGAGGAAACCAGAGCTGAATGGCAGGATGCGAGCGACCTGAAGACGCACAGAACCGCACATTTCCACAGCTCTCAGACCCTTTTGCGCGCTCTTTCGGTTTCCTTCCTTGCACGCGAGAGGAATTACCCCCAATACGACCATCTGAGGATTGTCTCTTTTTCTTCATTTTTGCAAAATTTGTGTTATTTTTCCGCACTCCGAACTCTAGGATTCGAGGATGCATTGTGGATTAGTGTTGATCCTCTTTACGGGAATCTTTCTCATCGTCAGTGCTTTCAAAAATGGTGAGTGTCGGCTGAAACTGACGGGTGTCTATAATGACTTTTTCTTGGGATTAGATGAGGGGAAAGCCTGTGAATGAGGGGTTGCGACTTCGGGCTGGTCACCTGCTCTCACCTGCCGCCGCTTTCTGGCACTGGATGACCAGACAAAACCATTTCACAAAAGCGCTCTGAGATTCAGCTCTTATTTATTACACCGTACAACAAAACGCGGTGTCTGATTGTGCTCAAACATTATCGTATGATGCATATATCTTTAATTAAGATGGTTAATATTTACAAAATAGTGAATATTTCGAAAATATTATATTTTATCTCATTCATTTGACTTGCTTTTTTACATTATGGTTCTTAAATTATGAAATGAGCCTGGAGTGTGCATGCGTTTAGATATTTAAAAAATGTTAGATACTCGTATTTTTATGTATAGGCTACAGTATAGCCTCTTTATATGTTAATACAGATCTGCTACTCATTATAATACGTTTAAATTAGTAATTTTAAAATGTAGATATTATAAAGTGCTGCCTAAAGTTTTCTGTTTCTGTGAAGTTTAGTGTTTCTGAGCGGAATCTCAAGAAAAATAGCCACATTAAAGCATAAAATATTCTAGAGAATCGTAATATTGCTGGTCTGACATTATTTTACGAGCTACAATTATACATTTTCAATTAGTTGTGAACGTAAATGTAGGTGTAATAATGGTGTTAACTTTGGAAAATTTATGCTATTACTGACTAGGCCATTTTAGATGTTTTATATATATAAAGTTGTGTATTTTTCTTATTTTTCTGTTCCTGTATTTGACTCGTGCGCGTGTATTGCTAAATCAGATAAAGTGTGTATCTTTATCATGCCTGTCCAGACTACAAAGTCCTGAAGAATTGTATCAACATTTTCTCGGGTCACTTTAATGTAGACTTGGACACAAGATAGTCACCAAACCACTTTAAGCACGTGGAATAAGTCGTGCCTGATTTGCACTACATTATTAAACTAAATGAATGCTTAAATATAGCCAATTTGGGCTTTAAAAAGTTGTTATAGATATTAATTCACTTTTTGGATTATTAGCCTCCCATTAAAACATCTAAGTATTATTTATTGAAGTATATATACATTTATTCCTGTTGAAATAAGGTTACACTTGACCTAATGTAATAAAACTGGATCGTTTAGTTATCCTTTATGTATTCTTAACCTAGAAACTCAAATATCTTGATCTGTTTTTATTGCTTGCATCATTTGTTGACAAATTTACACTGAAACTGACAAATTTGTGGTCTGAATGTGTTCATGTTTATTCTAACAAACACAAAAAAGAGAAAGTGTTTGTGTGTAAACATCTCCATCAAACCCCGAGCCATGCGCTTACACTGTAAGTTTGTTTGTTGTTGATGGATATGATGAAATTCAGTGTTGATCAACTGTGGAAGGCACCAAATAAATGAAATATGTAAGAAACAAAGGTCACGCTTCCCTCCCACATAATGACATTAAATGTAGGCGCAAATATCAAGCCTTTATTTAGTGCTTCGAAATAGGTCAGAAATGACTAGAGGAGATTGTATCTCTTCTAGCGAATATTTGGAGAGAAACGGCACAGTCATTCTTATGTCAAACCACAATAGTGCTTTTGTATTAGGTGTTACAAAATAAACCATTTAGGCAATGTGATGTTGAACATGCACTGTGGGAAAGATGTACTAAAGCAAAAGCCAGTGTTAACTGTGTCAAAAAGATGTTCTTAATACTGTAGGTCTTCGCTTTAAGTGTGAATTATTGGTTGATAAACAAATATAATCATGTGTAGTAGTGAGACTGATTTAATCTTTCTCTGTTGCATTGTAATACTCTATCATAGGGAAAATACTCCACGTAAGGAAAAGCATCAAAAAAGCAACATGTTGCTATTTTCTTTCCACATGCATGATATTGTGTCTTTTCTGTCTTTCAGACAAATGTGGGGACAATATCAGGATCACTAGTGCAAATTACCTCACATCGCCTGGTTATCCAATGTCTTACTACCCGTCTCAGAAATGCATATGGGTGATTACAGCTCCAGGACCCAACCAGAGGATTTTGATCAACTTCAACCCACACTTTGACCTGGAAGACAGAGAGTGCAAGTGAGTGTTGAGCGTTCAGTATCTTGTGTGGAGCTGCGCCACCTGCTGGTGCTGATGTAGTACATGCAGGACATTCATCTGGTGGAGCTCAGAGAGGCACATGTGTGCTTGATGTCTTTAAAGGGATAGTTCACTCAAAAATTTATATTCTGCCATCATTTACTCAGAACAAACCACTGTTGTCCACCTTGTACCTAATTAACTAATTTAAGCCTTTGCATTGTGCATTAAAGGGATAGTTTCCCCCAAAAAATTCTGCCATCATTTACTCAAAACAAACCACAGTTAACTTATCTGGTTAACCTAATTGACCCATTTAAGCCTTTACATGGCACATTAAAGGGATAGTTCACCCAAAAATTAATGTTCTGCTGTCATTTACTCACCCTTCACTTGTTCAAAACCTATTTAAGTTTCTTTCTTCTGTTGAACACAAAAGAAGATATTGTGAAAAATGTTTGTGGCTGGCACTCACTGAATTCCATAGTATTTTTTTCATACTATTGAAGTCGGAAGCATTCTTCAAACTATCTTCTTTTGTGTTCAACAGAAGGAAGAAGCTAATAATGGCTTAAACCCATATGAGGGAGAATAAATCATATATCTTTCATTTTTGAGTGAACTATTCCTTTAAGTTCTGATGTCATTAATATTTGGTGTTTTTTTATTTATAGTTTGATCACACTTTATTTTAAGCTACAATTCTCACAAACCATTCACCAGGATTTTTAGCTCAATAAACTCATATTTATCTGCTTATTAATAGTTATTAATGTAGTAATTGGGTTTAGGTATTGGGTAGGATTAGGGATATAGAATAAGATCATACTTATGCTATGTATAATACTAATAATCAGCCAATATCTTAATAATAAGCAGGTAATGCTTAAACAACATATTTACCATTGAAAGCATTCTTCAAAATATCTTCTTTTGTGTTCAAGAATTGAAATAAACTAAAATAAATAAGTTTAAAACCACACGAGGGAGAATAAATAATGAGGCAGTTTTCATTTTTGGGTGAACTATCCCTTAAACTGCTGATTCCATTCAGAATTGGCACTATTTTTCTATGAATGTGTTAAAAGGGACATAATGTGAGTTTCCTTTCACACGTTGTCTTTTAGTAGTTTTAAAACAATGAGGTAGTAAAAGCTGATTTCTTATTTTTGCATCATGATTCAACGTGTGGTTTGGTTGCTGTAGCTTGTTTCCACTGAGTCACATTTTAATTTAAGGTACAATTCTATGTATTAATAAACCCTTAAGTATGACTTTTAGCTCAATAAACTACTCATTTGTTGCTTATTATTAGTTATTAAAGTTGTTGGGTTGAGTTATTGGGAAAGATCAGGGGTGAATAACATCGTACTATATAAGTAGTATTAAACAGCCGATATTTTAATATCAAAGCAAATAATACACCCATGCAATTTTCATTTTTGGGTGAACTATTCCTTTAACTGCTGATTTCATTCACATTTGGCTGTATTTTTCTATAAGTGTGTTAAAAGTGGCACAATGTGAGTTTCCTTTCACATGTTGTCTTTTTGGTAGTTTTGTCAAGCGAGTAGATAAAACAATGAGGTATTGAAAGCTGATTTCTTTTTTTTACGTCATGATTCAACATGCGGTTTGATTGCTGTAGATTGATGTTTAGTTGTGTATTAACGTTTCCTTTCACACGTTGTCTTGTGATGGTTTTGAAAGCATTCTTCAGAATATCTTCTTTTGTGTTCAACAGAAGAAATAAACTAGTAAAGATTTAAAACATGAGGGAGAATGAATAATAAGGCAATTTCCTTTTTTGGGTGAACTATCCCTTTAACTGCTGATTTCATTCAGATTTGGCGGTATTTTTCTATAAATGTGTTGACAACATGACACAATGTGAGTTTTCTTTCACACGTTGTCCTGATTTCATTCAGATTTGCCATCTTTGACATCTTTATTTTTCTATGAATGTGAAGGACACAATGTGAGTTTCCTTTCCTTTGTCTTTTGGTAGTTTTAAAACAATAATAAATTGAAAGCTGATTTCTTATTTTGCGTCAAGATTCAACATGTGGTTTGGTTGCTGTAGATTGATGTATATTAGTGTGTTAGAGTTTCCTTTCACACATTGTCTTTTGGTAGTTTTGAAACCATTCTTCAAAATATCTTCTAATTTTTTGGCTGAACTATCCCTTTAACTGCTGATTTCATTCAGATTTGGCCGTATTTTTCTATAAGTGTGTTAAAAGTGGCACAATGTGAGTTTCCTTTCACATGTTGTCTATAAAACAATGAGATATTGAAAGCTGATTTTTTATTTTTGCATCACGATTCAACATGTGCTTTGGTTGCTGTCCCGTTCTGCTTGCGTGTGTTTCCTTTGTTTGTGCCGGCGGGTCTGAGAAACGTCATTGTGCTCTCAGAGTGTGTCCAACTCTGTTACTGTATCCCCTCCACCCAGATAGTCTTCCGCCTGGAGTCTTTTGTGTTCACTGAATGCCTGGTATTAATGGCTCCGTTTATCAAGATCTTTACCTTTTTATGGCTCTGTAAACCTACAGAGATTTACAGCCCCAGATGACCCCGCGCTGTCTGCTCATAGGGGGTCCGTCTCTTCTGAGAGTTCAGGTTTCGCTGCCCAGAAACGAACAGAACAGACCCCCCTCCGGTCACACACACGCACACACACACACACACGCTCAAATCTCCAACCAGGGGACACTTAGAGTGAATGGAGTGTGGATAGACACATGGTGGGGACATAATGAGCCCTCCTAATGAAATTATCCTGCAAAGGTTTGCCGAACAAGACAACTTACAGAATTGCAAGTTTAGCTCCCGAGGCAGGCAGTGGATATAAATGAGTTTAACATGAGCTCTTTACAATGCGCTTGTTCTGTTTTGGGATTATGAAGTTCCCATTGACTTCCTAATCCCAAACAGAGCACACTTTAAAAAGAAAGCCTTCATAATCACAGTGCTTCTGACTTTGCATTATTTTTGCACTAACCGGACACTCAGTTAGTTTGTGTTTAGGTCAATGATTCAAGTATGCACTTAAGTTCTCCGAAATCCATTACAATGCATCTAAATGGGGGGGGGGGGCTGACATTGTAAATCCTTCAGTTTAGCTCCTCCCACCCATCCAACCAGTGTAACTGTAATTAAATTACTTTTCTGCTGAAAAAGTAAAGTAAGGGATTGCTTAATTTAATAATTATTTAATTACAGTTACTAACAAAGTACTTGCCTTAAATACTGTACATGTATGTATGTATGTATGTATAGGTTTTTGTTATTGACATATTTTGAATAATAACCCCAAAGGTTAGATTTGCCAGGCACTTGCAGATGCTTAGGAAACAATGAAATTTGTCAATATGGTGTATATGAAATATATAAGTATTAATATGTTTTGATGAATATTGTTTTGATACATAGTGTGTCAGTTATTTATTCATTTATTATTTTTTGTAAAACTTAAAGGTCCTGGTTGGACTAGATTTTAAGTAGTTTTGAGTCAAGTAATTAAATTACTTACACTGAAAAAAAAGATTCATTGGATTTACTAAATTGTTTTATGGTGGTTGCAAACTATTTATATGGGCTGAATTTAAACAAACAAATTAAATTTAGTAATGTTCAACTTGCTTAAATGCAGTCCGTATAAATTGTTTGCAACCACTTACCTTAAAATAATGAGTAAATCCAATGAATCTTTTGTTTTCAGTGTAGTTTGTGTTTAGGTCAATGGTTCAAATATGCACTTTAGATCTTCGAAATGCATTTGGGGGGCTTTTTTGGGGGGCCGGCATTATAAATGCTTCAGTTTAGCTCCTCCCACTTTCCAAACACTGTTACTGTAATTAAGGGATTACTTTGGTAAGTTAACCATGGTTACTTGTATTGTACTTGCCTTAAACTGCACATGTACAGTGGGTGACAGTTCAAAATGACCACTACCGCCGCGTGTGGTGCCACCGCTGTACTAAGGGATTAAAAAATGTTTTTAGGTTTAACAGCAGTTTGCGACTTTGCCGCCAGGGTGCACAAAGGGACGGGATGCGAACAGACATAAATATACAGTAGCTGTAAATACCCTGCTACTTGTAAAACTAAAGTAATAAAAGACAGCTAAAATGAAAGTAGGCCTACATACATACATACATACATACATACATACATACACTGTATATATGTTGTTGTTATTGACATATTTTGAATAACAACCCTATTTTTGAACTAAAGCAGGTTAGATTTGCCAGACAATTGCACATGCTTTAGAAACGATGAAACGAGTAAGATGTGTCAGTATTTAATATGTTTCGATTAATATTGTATTGATACATATAGTGTGTCAATTTCTTTTAAGTAAAACTAAAAGCTCCTGGTTGGACTCAAATGAGAAGAATTAAAATGGTTTAATATGTATCGCCCATGCACTGAGATTTATAAGTAGTTTTGAGTCAAGTAATTCAATTACATATTGACTAATAAAGTTACTTTTCAGGCGTCTTTTTTTTTCAAAGTAGTTACTTCATTCATTCATTCATTTTCCTTCGGCTTAGTCCCTTATTTATCAGGGGTCACCACATGCAATGAACCGCCAACTATCCCGGCATATGTTTTACGCAGCGGATGCCCTTCCAGCTGCAACCCAGTACTGGGAAACACCCACACACTCTCAAATTCACACACACACGCTCATACACTACGGCCAATTTATTCATTCATTCATTTTTTTTTTTTCCGGCTTAGTCCCTTTATTAATCTGGGGTCGCCACAGCGGAATGAACTGCCAACTATTCCAGCATATGTTTTACGCAGCGGATGCCCTTCCAGCTGCAACCCATTACTGGGAAACACCCATACACTCCCATTCACACACATACACTACAGACAATTTAGCTTACCCAATTCCCCTATGGCGCATGTGTTTGGACTGTGGGGGAAACCGGAGCACCCGGAGGAAACCCACGCCAACACGGGGAGAACATGCAAACTCCACACAGAAACACCAACTAGCCCAGCAGGGACTCGAACCAGTGACCTTCTTGCTGTGAGGCCACAGTGTTAACCACTGAGCCACCGCACCGCCCCCAGTAGTTACTTTCCATACCTAAAGTTACTTTTCAATACATAGGAAAGCATAGGAAAGTAACTTAAATTCAGTTTTAATGATTAGTTAATAACTTTTTCTAAGTAACTTACACAACCTGCTATTTTTAAATGAAAGTGAATTTGTCCACATTTTTCCCCGCATTTTTTAAAAACATAAGTGGCTTCATCTGTTCCCCAGAAACGCTCTTTGTAGATTTCGCCAAATGTCCATGCATGGTTTTGCATTATGTCTTTACATGTGGTCACGGTTCATAAAATAGCAGAGCAAGTTATGTTAAGTGCTAACTTGAAGACACTCATGCCCTCAGTGCTGCGTTTTCTGCGGGAACTCTCCTTCAGGGATTTTTTTTTTTTCGCCATCCTAAAACGTGCTGCGGTTGTATTTCGTCCCCCAAGGCAACATATGCTGTTCACTGGGGTTCAACACCACTCTATGATCTCTCCACTTCAATCTGTCATCCTGAACGGCTTTTGTGGCCATTCAAACAAACTCAAAGTGGTTTAGTCATTTTGTTGGTGATTGGTTGAAAGTTATAAGCGATATAGATTGACATAAGGGCTCATTTTAGCAGCGATATCGCAGTGTGATCATTCGCAATAGTCCCATCGTAGGATATGCAGTGTCGAGTTTGCATTATAATTTATCGTTTGCATGTGTTTTTGAGGCTTGTGGTTGTATAATGATTTTAAAAGCATTCATGCATAAGAAATTGTACCGTTTGTGACTTTTAGTAACGATTAATTTTATTGAATTATGTTTATTTTTATTATTCAGTGAATAATAATATTGTTTATTTTTATTTTTCCCAGTTTATTTATGCTTTTAAATGGCATTATGGGACTTTTGATCTTTCTCAAACAATGTTTAACCTTAAAAAAAGTCCAAAAAATTGACTTTTATTAACATTTTTAATAGTTTAAAGTGATTTATTGTTAATTAATTAATATTTGTTTTCCCATGTGAATGCTATTAGACTTTTGGAAAAGTAATAAACTCTGTTTATTTCAGTTGTATTTTTTCCTTTATTGTATTTATAGATTGCTTATTAGAATTTATGGAGATGCACTTCCACGACAGAATCATCCCAATCAATATAACATTATAAATTCTTTCCAAATAGAGATATTAAGTAATCTAGTGACGTTGTATTCATTAAACCCATTTTAAGGTCCATATTATTAGCCACCCTAATCAATATTAGTTTTGGATTGTCTCCAGAACAAACCACTGTTATACAATGACTTGCCTAATTACCCTAACTTTACCCTAATTAACCTAGTGAAGCCTTTAAATGTCACTTTAAGCTGAATACTAGTGTTTTGAAGAATATCTAGTGAAATATTATGTGCTGTCATCATGGCAAAGAAAAAAGAAATCAGTTATTAGAAATGAGTTATTAAAACTGTTATGTTTAGAAATGTGTTAAAAACAGATCTTCTCTCCGTTAAACAGAAATTGGGGAAAATACATACAAAGGGGCTAATAATTCTGATTGACGCCCACCGCCACAACCTCTAGCGCTAATTCGATTGTGAGAGCAGATAGACATCTGTTGGGTGGATCTGGTTTCTGCAGATTAGGCGGTGTTTTCTTGACTCCCGGATTCAGCCGGACACACATTAAGGGTTTCTTGCATAATGGAAACTGTTGATGGCCGAAATGGTTTCTTTATCAGATGGACCGCGGAGCGAGGGAAGCTACAACACACGCTTCAGTGCGCCGCTCGCAATCTAATTAGCAACAAATGCAATGCACATGCTCAGCATAACATGTCCGTTATCAACAAAGCAAACAAGAAATGCTTCGTGTCCACTTGTGGAGGCGAAAAAACAGCTGGCGGATCCGAGTGCTGCACGTGTGGGATGTCAGGCTCGTCTGGTTTGCAGTCGGAGCAAATCTTTGATTGAGAGAGGATTTATTATACATGTGGACTACAAAATCAGTCATAAGTATCAATTGTTGGAAATCTTATTAAATAGGATTCATATTGACGTATACTTTTGTTAGGTTATGACAACATTTGGCCATTATACAACTATTTGAAAATCTGTAAAAATATATATATATATGTATAAATTATAATTACAAAAATGTATTTACTTTACTTATTTACTTTACTTATTTAATTTCTTTTTATATATTTACAGGTACGTTACAGGTTCATCTTTATGGAACGTGATCTTTACTTAATAATCTAATGATTTTTTGCATACATTTTTTTATAATTTACTATTGCCAAAAATATACTAGTTCAGCATATGGTTTATATATATATATATAATGTGTGTATGTATGTGTGTATATATATATATATATATATATATATATATATATATGTGTGTATGTATGTGTGTGTGTATATATATATGTATATGTGTGTGTATATATTTGTGCTGTCAAATGATTAATTGCAATTAATTACTTTCAAAATAAAAGCTTGTATTTACATAATATATATGTGTATATATAGTATTAATGTATGTATATTGTATAGTGTTGTCACGATACTGGAATTCGGCACCAATCGATACTGAAATTTTAAAAACATCCATTTCCCGCTAACATTTGAGCGCTGTTGAGCCATTGTGTTCACGTGTTCAACAGAAATGACTGTGATTGCCCGTGAAGGTTATCAGTTCACCGAACTCACCGCTGTTTACTGAGTGTAACCACAGATACAGGGACACTGGAGTGTTTAAAACGTATCTGTCCCTGTATCTGTGGTTATCTGTGCTCAGTAGTGCTCAAATGTTAGCAGGAAATGGACGTTTTTAAAATTTCAGTATCGATTGGTACCGAATTCCAGTATCGTGCAACCCTAGTATATATATATTTGAGAAAGTGCTTATTTATATATATTTTAGAAAGTGCTTAAATATATAAATATTACAAATTATAATTACAATTTTATAATCAAATATTTAGTATTGATAAAATCTTTGATTTTTATCCATGTTTTACTTATATAAACACAATATTTATACACAGTGAGTACACACACATTATGTACATATATACAAACTTTTATTATGTATGCGATGAATCGTGATTAATCGTTTGACAGCACAAATAAACACACATACACGCATATTATTCTTTTTATTTTTTTTAACAATAAAATGAGCAGGGGTCTCAGTTATAAACCCACGTAGGCACAAAAAAAAGTGGTCAAAAATGTGCGTACGCCACTTCGCCACGCAAAAGTTGTGATCTATTAAACAAACTATAAAACAAGCTTGACGGCAGAATGTGCTCAGCTTTAAAAACTGACTTAATTGAACCACCATATGACCTAATCATTAATAAATGCATTTACATTTATTCTGGTGTTCGCTTTTAGGAAGTTTTCTATGCAAATTGTAGAAATCAGACCCCTGGTTTTATTGCATGAGCGTTTTTGAAGAACGGATGGCAGCATTGTTGATTATGTCACACTGGTGTATTTAGTGTTATTGAAGCAGATGGACTTCAGTGAGGTCATGGTGTGTGTGTGTTGGTTCAGAGGCCGCCCTCTGCAGATAACACATTCTTCTGACAGCACTATGAATCATTGATGCGCCCCAATCCGCTGACCAAACAAAAACTGGAAACATTTCCTCCTGATTGTTAGATTCCTGTCTTGAAGCATCGGATGGAGGAATTGTTGAAACGTGGCAAAGGACAGAATGCAGCTTTTTGCTCATGAAAGAGATAAGCGTTGCTGTATAAAGCAATGTTCTTTGTACCTCGTCAGACTCACAACAATAACCAGTCAGTTTGGGTTTGTGCATGTGTGTGTGTGTGTGTGTGTGTGAATAGTAAAGACGGCATTCAGAAAATGCATGCTCAAGAACGCTCCCAAAGGAGGTCTGTGAAAGGTCTCTGCAGTAACCCTAATCCTGAAAACACCGCTTTACAGGGACCAACCTTCAGCGCCGCCCTGCTGGGTCAATCCGCAAAGTGCCACACGTCCTGCAGAGAAAGCAAACACACTTTGGGCTCGATAAACAAAGCACACATCCTGTATCTGTGCTGCTTGGAGACTCAGACAACGCTGATTAGTCATGGAGACGCTAACAGTAGATGCCTTTGATTTACACTAGCAGGCAAAAAGTTGTCATTTGTGCCATTAGAATTTTAAATACTGGGGTTTTAAGTATGATTATGGTTAATTTGGGTTTTAATGTGAATTATATGATGATATTGAATGTATTTGTGTTACTTGTTTTGTGTGATATACAGTTGAAGTCAGAATTATTAGCCTATATTAATACACAATATTAATGGTTTGAAAAAAATTCCACTTGTGGATAATAAAGAAAGTCAAGTTTGGAAACAGTGTGATAATAAGATTATTCTGCTCTCAAAGTTTGCATTTGTTTAATAAGAAATACAGTGAAAATTGTGAAATGTTATTGCAATATTAAATAACTGTTATTTTATTGAATGTAGTTTAAAATCGAATCAATTATTGAGGTTTAAAAATCTAATAAAATTTTTATTATTATTATTATTATTCATTCATTCATTCATTTTCTTTTCGACTTAATCCCTTTATTAATCTGGGGTCGCCACAGCGGAATGAACCGCCAACTTATCCAACATATGTTTTTCGCAGCGGATGCCCTTCCAGCTGCAACCCAGCACTGGGAAACATCCATACACACATATACACTACGGACAATTTAGCTTACCCAATTCACCTGTACCGCATGTCTTTGGACTTGTGGGGGAAACCGGAGCACCCAGAGGAAACCCACGCCATCACGGGGAGAACATGCAAACTCCACACAGAAACGCCAACTGACCCAGCTGAGGCTCGAACCAGCGACCTCCTTGCTGTGAGGCGAACGTGCTACCCACTGCGCCACTGTGCAGCCCATTATTATTATTATTATTATTATTATTATTATTATTATTATTATTATTATTATAACAACCTTTATTTTACCAGGAAAAACACATTGAGATTAAAAATCTCTTTTACAAGAGCGTCCTGGCCAAGATTAGGCAGTACACATGTCACATGGGTCTAACAGACAACAAACAAAAAACAATTGACAGTTAACATGAATCACACTTTGACAAACAAACTATTCAAACATCTACAAGCCTGTTTTTCAACTAAATCATTTATACTCTTTTTAAAAGCATTTAGTGAATCAATTCTTTAAGCTGTAACTTTGATTGTAGATTGTTCCATGCAAAAGCTGCTGCGTATTTAAAAGCCTTTTTTCCCATCTCAGTCCGCACTTTAGGAACAGACAGTAAATAAATATCCTGTGACCGAAGGCCATAGCTGAGGACAGGTTTTTTACAAATGTAATTCTGTAGAGGCGTCACAGTGGCGCAGTGGGTAGCACGATCGCCTCACAGCAAGAAGGTTCGAGCCTCGGCTGTGTCAGTTGGCGTTTCTGTGTGGAGTTTGCATGTTCTCCCCGTGTTCGCGTGGGTTTCCTCCGGGTGCTCCAGTTTCCCCCACAGTCCAAACACATGCGCTATAGGGGAATTGGGTAAGCTAAATTGTCCATAGTGTATGTGTGTGAATGAGTGTGTATGGATGTTTTCCAGCGATGGGTTGCAGCTGGAAGGGCATCCGCTGTGTAAAACATATGCTGGATAAGTTGGCGGTTCATTCCGCTGTGGCGACCCCAGATTAATAAAGGGACTAAGCCGAAAAGAAAATGAATGAATGAATAATTCTGTAGAAATGATGGGAGTAAACCCAGTATAGATTTGTAAACAAAGATATGCCAATGCTTGAGACTACGAATGGACAAAGCAGATATGTTGTCAGACAAATTTTAAACATGATTAGTCTTTAGTGTCACATAATCCTCCAAATATTCTAGTTTGATGAACTGCTTAAGAAGAAACATTTATTTATTTATTTATTTATTTATTTATTTATTTATTTTTATTATTGTTGTTGTCAGATTGGGAAACTGATACAATACCATTCAAAAGTACCATTAAACATGTATTTACTATTATTCATCACAATAAATTGTTCGAGAGTGAAAGTAAAAACAATAAGGTATTTTTGTTTGCAAATAAAGGTATTATTTTGAACATTCTTTATCATCAAAGCATCCTAAAAATATGTAAAATAGGTCACAGTTTTCATGATACTACGAAGCAAGACGTTTTTTTCAGCACTGATGAATTTAAGAATCATTATTAGTGATTTTGCACCAATAATAACTGATCGTAATAGAACAGCAAATCATTGTGGAGGAGGATTATCATATTGTAATGATTTCTGAGGGATCATGTGACACTGAAGGAATAATGATGATGATAAATTCAGCTTTGAATCACAGGAATAAGCTAAATTTGTAAATATTTTATTATTTTGACTGTATTTTTGATCAAATAAATGCAACCTTGGTGAGCAGAAGTGCCTTTTTTTAAACAATAAATAAATCAAACTGATTCCAAACTTTTGACTGGTAGTGTACAGTACATACAGTATGAAGAATTCAGATTCAAAAGCCTCTAAATGCCATCTTTTTTTTCAGTATCCTATGATTTTATTCAGTTCTTTCACTTTAAAGGCAATGCAAAGAAACCTATTTATCGAAATAAAAATAAAAGTACACACAAAACCTACACACAAAAGTCTGAGCAAAATTTATAATGTTGGAAAAAAGTTCAGATGGTATTTGGGGGCTTTTGCATCTGAGCTCTTCTTTTTTAAGTGTAATTCCTATAGAAGCACACTCAATGGCTCTGATGCCACTCCATAATGCCCTGCTGTTTCTGTGAATTAATATTATGACCATGAAACCAAGGCGAGAGGAGAAATGCTAAAACTGTAGATCTCACTGCTGTTTAAATATCAGTCCACTAACCCAAGGACTGGATCCATTGTTGTGTGTGGGCTCCAGTGGAGCATGGGCCCTCTCAGGTCTCCTCTCCCCCACTGGGAGGCAATGTAGCCAGGCTGGGAATGGCTGCAACTCCCCCTCCTTCTTCCAGATACCCAGTGGTGTGAACTAACAAATTACACATACTCAAATGACTGTGATTGAGTAGTTTTTCTCAGGAATTTGTTTTTTTGTAGTTTTAAAAATGTGTACTTTTACTTTTACTTGACTACATTTTTAGTGCGGTACTTTTACTATTATCCTTCAACCTGTAGTCACTACTTTCTAATAACTGATTACTTTTATCTGTGCCATGATGACAACACATAATATTTGACTAGATATTTTTCAAGATACTAGTATTCAGCTTAAAGTGACATTTAAAGGCTTAACTAGGTTAATTAGGGTAAAGTTAGGGTGATCAGGCAAGTCATTGTATAACAGTGGTTTGTTCTTTTAAAATATTTTAAACTGCTTTTATTCTAGATGAAATAAAACAAATAAGACTTTCTCCAGAAGAAAAAATATTATAGGAAATACTGTGAACAATTCCTGAATCTGTTCAACATCATTTGGGAAATATTTGAAAAAGAAAACAAAATTCACAGGAGGGCGAATAAGTTTGACTTAACTTATTGTCTATGGTGATTGGCTAAAGTAGAATAATTCCCATCCAGTCAAATGGCATCATACAGAATAACCTCAAGAAACACAATATCAAGTTACACGCAATGACCAAGAGACTGTAGACTGCATGTCACTGATGAGAAGATGACGATTGTCCTTTAACAATCACTTAATGCACTACAGAATGTTACGTTTACACACACACACATACAGTGCTCAGAAAATATAAGTTCACCCCTCACAAATCTCTGATTTAAATTAATATGTTCTATAGGAAGCTTTACAATATTATATTTGTGCATATACATTACATTAGTCAGTACTGAAGCCAAATCTGGAGCTAATCTAACAAAATAACTTACGATAATGGTTAAAACATTAGTAGCCCAAATTTATATGTTAGGGGGAAATATTAAATAACATTTTCAAAAATAGCAAAAATCAAGAAACCAAAAATATATACAATTTTGTTGAAATGTTGTAGTTTTTTGCAATATTTTGCATGGATTTAAATGCATTATCTTTCCATTTCGAAAGATGTTCTGTGACTAAAATATTATTTTAATAAATATATCTGTTTAATAAATCTGTTTTGTTGAAATGCACCAATATTTATTACTCATATTCACTGAGAAATGAAAAAAAAAATCCTTTTCAAAATGGGGTGTACTCTATTATGCTGAGCACTCTATGCACAAATTGCATGTAAACGCATCAACCTTTCACAGTGTAATGCTCAGTACTCTTAAGTACTTTTAAAAGGACTACTTTTTACTCAGACTTGTAATATTTACAAAATAAAAACAGATACTTTTACTCTAATTGCACTAAATGTTTGGGTAAGTAATGCTACTTTTTCCTTGACTATGATTTGTCAGTACTCTTTCCACCACTCCAGATACCTAACACTGACCCTCTCCACTCCTCCACAATGAATAAACAGACAGTGAAGCGTATGAGCATGAGCATTCATCAGCGGTTGTCATGGAGGGGAAAACTAAAGAAGTTTGGTATGCAATAGAAGTCCTTTCATCCTCAATGATGAGGGTTTTTAATGCTTTGACCTCTGGGCAGCGGAGGAGGCTTGGGCTGACAGAGATTGTTTTAGATACTTATGGTCCTTGTTAACAAACATAAGCACAGTGATCCATTCTCAGAAAGGGCAACAGGGACACATTCGTAGGATCAAAAGTGGCGCTGGCCATTTATTGAGTTGTTGAGGAGTCTCTGGCCCTTCTTTTTTTTTTTTTATCAAAGAATCCTAAAATTAAAATGTAATTTTATGTCACAGTAACTATGAAGCAAGACAAAATAAAGTTACATTACTGGTAATTGTAAGAATCATTATTATTATCACTAGTGTTAGCCTGGGTTTCCTCTGGGTGCTCCGGTTTCCTCCACAGTTGCTATAGGTGAATTGGATGTACTAAATCGGCCATAATGTATTTGTGTGTGTGTGTGTGTGTGTGTGTGTGTGTGTGTGTGTGTGTGTGTGTGTGTGTGTGTGTGTGTGTGTGTGTGTGTGTGTGTGTGTGTGTGTGTGTGTGTGTGTGT
>CAIGQV010016148.1:1882891-1899592 GCA_903798115.1 Danio jaintianensis
TGTGTGTGTGTGTGTGTGTGTGTGTGTGTGTGTGTGTGTGTGTGTGTAAATGAGTGTGTATGGGTGTTTCCCAGTACTGGGTTGCAGCTGGAAGGGCATCCACTGCGTAAAACATATGCCCTTCCAGCTGCAACCCATCACTGGGAAACACTCATTTACTCTCATTCACACACCCACACACTACGGACAATTTAGCTTACCCAATTCCCCTGTAGCGCATGTGTTTGGACTGTGTATTTTTAATGGAACTTCTGGCAACCACAATTGCTCTTTTGTACCATCAATTTTAATTTGTTTTTACATTGTAGCTTTCGCCGTATGAAAGAGCAGAGAAAACCAACACCTGCCCACCAGAGAAATAGTTAAAAGTGGGCAAAAGAAACTCATTTAAATGCTAAATGTGAACGTAAATGTGTCTCCATTTGTCCACTTGTGTGATCGGATCCACAAAACCGCATCTTAATACGAGGTGCGCTGCTGAAACAGGTGTAGCGCTCCTGTTTTATTTCACAAAGATGCCACTTTTCCCCCTTTTACGGTTGATGTGCTTTGTGTCAGACAGAAAGCAGAGCGCAGTGCAGGGATTTGGCCATCACGCTGAGATGTTTGCTGTGTTGGGAGGTTGTTTCTTGTCCCTAGACTGCTTCTAAATCACATTTGTTCTGGCTCTGCATTGAATTGTGGGTATGCAGGCGAAGGAGGCGGCAGCTGCCACATGAAGAAAGAGCGAGGTGGTGTTACTAAAGGCCAGTCCAGACGGAGAATGAAGCATAAACATTGGAAAACATACACACACAAAAAGTGCCCACATACTGTTGCCGTATAACGATGATGTGTGTATAATTTCTCTCAATGGGAAGTTTACACTACAGTGGTGCTTTCAAAACATTGCTGAATTTGGTCTAGCCTAAGATAGCAACAGCACATCCAGTAGTGTGGTTATTTGTCTGTTTAACCAATGGAAGAGAGTAGGACTATTTGTGTCAAGCATGTTGTAAAACAGCAGTTATTAGACCATCTCCTTGAGACATGTGCATTTAGAGGTGATCTTAAATGTACTGTATGCATTTAGATTTGAGATACAATCAGATTTCAGTGGCTACTGTATGTTTACATGCAGCAGTTTTCATCAGTCTAAATGAATTTAATCTGATTGCAGGTCTGTTTACATGTACTCTAAACATTGTAATCTGATTCAAATATACATTTATATACATTTTGATTAAAGCATTCGTGTTTAAGAATGATTCGTTTATTATAATAAAATAAAATACGTTTATTATTTTACGATTTTTAAGCAGGCAATAGTGTCTTAAAATATAAATATTAGTTTTCACTTTGAAGGTTCATTCTGCACGCGGGCGTTCTTTATACACATCAATAAGAACAACATTTAGTAGTCGTTTAATCAGTTCCTCTAGAATTTTGCAAAAAAATATCAGATTTTTGGTTACTAAAATGATCAACCCAGGCTAATTATGGATACGTACCCCTATATACATTTCTGGAGAGCATGAAATACGTCCCAGGAGGTACATTTTTTTTTGCAGTTTTTGTTTTCGTGAATCCACCAGAGGCCACTGTGTACGCTTTTTCAGATCTGAACGAGTGCCATTTTCGCCTGCTGTTTTTACATAAATCCACCAGAGGCCGCTGTCGACTGAATGACTGACTGACCAACTGAAGAGATACGTTTTCGTTTCCTAAAAACGCCTTTTCAATGAGGACAGAAGGCCAAAACGGAGAGAAAAATATGCATTTTTAAACAAAAACATATTAGTGTGTACTAGTGGCCTAAAGTGGTGTGTCAAGGCGAGGGGTTTTCTGCTGCTAAATCGATTCACCTTGGCCTGTAATAAAGCTGTCAAAATAAACAGCATCCAAAATATCTGCTTTACAATGTCATCCACCATGTTAGCTGAATTGCTCACATGACTAGAATGCATCATCATTTTCAAAAGCATCAGTTTTCACAGTCCACACTGCAACACTAAAATGCCGTTTTCAAATGTATAAACTTTGGACAGCGTTTTCAAAAAGATTTCCTAAGAACGCCGTCTCAGGCCATGTCCACACTTTAGTTTTTAAAAAGAATCTCTGTCCACATGAAAATGCAAAAACGGACTGTATTGCATGTTAAGGTCACGCCAAACCAACAGGGGGCGATAATGACACTTTTATGCTGGGTTCACACAAACCAGAAATTAAGTATTTGCATGAGTAAATTGCATTCAAGTCAATGCAAACGTGAGAACAGAGCCGGATTACCATCCTGTGGGCGAACGACATGAAATGCGTTTGCAGCGAATGTGCGGAATTTTGCCTCATTTGCATCTGCGTTTGGTATGAACCCAGCCGTGTTGGCCAATCAGAAAGGAGAAAACAGCACACACTAATGTCATGAGGCGTATATCGTATTGTAGTGTCCACACGAACACACTGTACCCGAAGTTTTGGCAAATCTTCACCCTGGCCGTAGTTTTCAGAACGATTCAGTTTCAGTCACCTGATACTGCGTTTTTGTGTGGACAAACAGCAAAACCGCATAGAAAAAAGTGCAGTTTTGAAAATACCTGTGTTTCTGTGGACAGGGCCTTAGTGTGGATGTACAGTAAGAAGAGAAAAATATGCATTTTTAAATGAAAATGTGTTAGCGTGGACATAAAGTGATGTGTGTCAGGGCGAGGGGTTTTCCGCCGCTAAAGCGCCTCACCTTGGCCCGTGTGCTGGAAGGACAGACTGATTGAAACGCTCTCTCTCTGGGTGACATCTGCTGTCCTCCTGCTGTTCTGTCACTGGCTTGATTCATGTCCTCCTGCTTTTCTCGCTCTCTGAAAGCTTGGCCACTTCAGCTCAGCGGGAGCTTATCTATGAGGGAGGAGAGAGGGATGAAGAAAGAGACGAGAGAAGAGTGTTAGAACGTGAGTAGATCAAGAGGCGGAGGGCGGACAGGATGAAAAAAGGGGAAGGAGTAAAAAAATAACAAGTATAGGATATGGGTTGTTGACATTACATTGCTCCGGTTTCCCACACAGTCCAAACACATGCACTATAGGGGAATTGATGAACTAAATTGAGTGTATGTGTGTGAATGAGTGTGTATGGGTGTTTCCCAGCACTGGGTTGCAGCTGGAAGGGCATTCGCTCTGTAAAACATATAATATATGCAGGAATAGTTGGCGGTTCATTCTGCTGTGGTGACCCCTGATGAATAAAGGGACTAAGCCGAAGGAAAATGAATGAATGAATGAATGAATACAATTATTAAGCATACAATACATCACAATGCAAAACAAATTTAACTCATACATGTCCGAAAAGTAATAGGAAGATGCATATGCTTATTTAATCATACCCCTTCTCCACTCTACGTCAATGATAAATAACAGTCCATAACAATAATAATCAACAATAATAATAATAATAATAATAACAATCCATAACAATAATCCACAAAATAATCATCAAATTAACTCTATAGTTTTGTCATTTCAGTCTTTTCTAATACATTTTTTGAATAACTAAATAAATCTTAGAAGAAAGGGAGTGATAAAAATCAGTTAGGAATTAACAAGGAAATTCCCTCGTCACATTAAAGCACAAAAGACATTAGCAAATCTCAAAACTCCCCCGGTTACAGAAGAACGATGAGGCTTATAAGGAGAATTTGGCAGAGATTTCCTGAGCTTTCAACACAGAGGAAAAAAGCTTTCCGAATATGGAAGTTTCTGTGAGCCGTCACAGTGGAGAAAATCCGGTTGCTCATTTCCTTTTTTGTTCCAGCTCAGATGATCTTAAGCAGGTCTTTACGAGTTGCATGATTACAGAACAATTTGTTAATCAAGACACTGGATTAAGAATTGAAGACTTTACTTGGTCATATGATTAAAAGCTGGTAAAGAAATCTGTTGGTGAAGAGATCCTTAAGTCATTTATAGGCTGTTGTTATACTTAATATATGTAAATATGTATTTATTCAGTTTTTAAATTGATTTCAGGAATTATATGCAAATGTTTATGTGATGGGCGGCAAGAAGGTCACTGGTTCGAGTCCCGGCTGGGTCAGTTGGCATTTCTGTGTGGAGTTTGCATGTTCTCCCCGTGTTGGCGTGGGTTTCCTCCGGGTGCTCCGGTTTCCCCCACAGTCCAAACACATGTGCTATAGGGGAATTGGGTAAACTAAATTGTCCGTAGTGTATGTGTGTGTGTGAATGAGAGTGTATGGGTGTTTCCCAGTAAAACATATGCTGGAATAGTTGGTGGTTCATTCTGCTGTGGCGACCACTGATAAATAAGGAACTAAGCCGAAGGAAAATGAATAAATGAATGAATGAATGTTTATGTGATTTATGTACAATACAGTTTGTAAAGTAATATTTTGTTGATGTGTTTTAGTGGATATGCTATATAAGAGACTTACTTAATAGACAACAAGTGGATCTATATGGATTTGCATTGTAAATCTTAGCTTTTAGTTGTTAAAAGTATTTTATTTTTATTTCATGTGTTACATTTTTAGTTACTATGCTCTCAAATAATTCTGCATAAATCCTAAATACTGTAAAAAAAAATGCTTATAACCATGATTATAAGTCTTATAACCATTTTTTTTTTTAATTCTGAGCAGGTTTTTCACTGGTTGCAAGCCTTTATCTTTCAAGAACAAAAAAAAAATATGCATGAGTCTTATTGCAGAAAATGGCATGCGTGTTTTTTTTATACTTTTTTTTTAATCTGATAAAAGAACCTCCCCAATCAATGCTAATGTTGGGTTGGGTAGAGTGATGGAGGGGTGGGGGGTGCTATGGAGCATGCTATATCAAAAATATGAACCATGCTATATTAACATGAAACACGGTCGTTCAGGTAAAGGGGATCATGTACAAAAAAGCAAGCTCCCAGTGTCTGAACTGCTGTAGTTTATTTAAGTGTTATTCATGTAAAAATGGAGTGAAACATATATCTTTGTTTGTTTAGATGAAGCTCATTAGCAACAGGGAGATATGTTTTCATGTAGAGGCCCAAATAAGGAAGAACTAACAGGAGAGAGAGAAAGACAAATATATGGGGAATTACCAATGCTTATGAACCAAGAGATGAGATTGGTTAAAGATCTGATTTCACGACAACCTGGTTTTTGAAGCTCCCCTAGAGAACATCAGAAGGGCCTAAGCTTTAATTGATGTGGTCCTGTTTGAGAGCTAATGCAGCATGTCTGCACACGCTGGCCTTGTTTAGTTTGCTGCCAGAGCCGCAAATGGCCCTTTATTTGTGATTGATGGGGCTCCTGGCCAATATGGTTCAGCCCACACCGCTCTGAGCTCAAGGGACCGCTTGGATGGGGATTTGGGTTTGACAGGGTTCAGCTCCATTCGGGCCCCACGCTAAGATGGTAAAGTGACTTTTTCCAGGTTGTATTTTTGAAAATGTTTCCTAATATGGTAAAAAACACAAATATATGGTGTTCGATAAAATGTAGTATTGAAATTAAAAATATATTTAATTTCAATCCAAATATATGTTTCTAAATATATTTAAGGTTAAAGAAAATATATTTCCAATTTTACCGTAGAATGTGTACTGAGATCAACGTATTTATTATTTAAAATGTATTTAATGTGTAATTAATAATAATAATAATAATAATATCAGTATAATATACATATTATATTGTATGTTTATTAGTTGATGTGCAAATAAAGATTTTCTTAATATTACATTTGACTGTATTTTCTTAGATTTAAGTATTTGGAGGGTGCAAACTATTTTAAAATAATTTTAAAATGTATGTATTTTAAAATCTATTTTCAAAAACTTATTTATATAATTTTATTGTATGTTTTTTAAAATAATTATGTTTATCATTTATTTATTATTATTTTTTAAATATAAGTAATTAAAATATTTTAAATTATTTTCAAAAACGTATTTATATAATTTTATTAAATGTTTTTGTAATAAATATATGTATTGTTTATTTATTATTATTTTTTTAAATAAAAGTAATTAAAAATTTAAAATATTTTTGTATTTTAAAATATATTTTCAAAAACTTATTTATATAATTTTATTGTATGTTTTTAAAATAAATATATTTATTTTTTTTTTTTTTTTTTTTTAAATAAAAGTAATTAATTTTTTTTATATTTTTGTATTTTAAAATATATTTTCAAAAACATATTTATAATTTTTATTGGATATTTATATATTTATATATATATATATTTTTTTTTTTCCTTCATTTATTTATTTATATTTTTTACAATAAAAGTAAATAAAAATTAACATTTTTTAAAAATATAAGTAATTATAAATTAAAAATTTTTTTGTATTATTAATTAATTAGTAATATAATTTTAGTATTATTATACAAAAATATTTTACATTTTTTATTACTTATATTAAAAATATAAGTAATAAAAAATGTAAAATATTTTTGTATTTTAAAATATATTTTCAAAAACTTAATAAAATTTTTTGTTGTATATATTTATTTATTTATTTATTTATTGATTGATTGATTGTACTTTTTTACCATATCCGTTCAAGGGAACTCTGTTGTTGTGAATTTAGACTATGGGATCTTGTTTTTACAACTAAATTTTCATCTCATTCTCATTGGTTTACTCCAGTCCCTCTTGGTTTTCTGGGTGTCAGTGTTGGTCGTAAGTTTGATGGCTGGAAAGAGACAGTGATGAATGGGGCAAAGGCTCTCTGATTGAGTTGAAGCAGTTCACACGCCGCTCGCTCGCCCGCCCTTTTCATTTGCTGTTCTCTTAATGCTGTCTTTCATCAGATCGGTGTGTGAACTGGGGGTTTGTTTGTGTGCGAATGTGGTATTTTTCTCACACTCTAATTTGCCATTAAATAGCACGTCTCAAAAGCTGCAAACTGACCTGCTTTTAAATCAACCCCTCGGTGGGTTATTTGTGGTCTTGTAATGTTTCAGCTTCAATTCCAGCTTAGGTCTATCAGTCCCTCTTTTTTTGCCGGTCATAGCATGCATACTGAGCTAACTATCTTTCACAAGGTCTCCAAGTTGGCAGCGGCGGTGATGGTTTGTGAATGGAGAGGTCATTTTGCCCTCCAAACTTTGGCATCATCTTTTGGCATCGGCGCTCTGGTCAAACTGCCGCACGACAAGACACCACACGTATGCGTGCACACACTTTGACACCAGCACATTGTGCCCGGGCCACAACAGAATGCACCGGAATTGCAATGGAAAGAGAACGACACACCACCTGCTTGCCTCTGGAGTGTGTAATTCCAGGAACTTACTTCCTTTTTTTGAGGAGAACGGATGCCCTGTTGGGAAAGGAAGGAGATAAAGTAAGAATGTTTGTGATAACGACACACAAAAGTATAAGGAAACTTACTTTAAATCGCATCATTGTTTAATGGGGAAAGGGTTTTGGTAACACTTTACTATAAGGTTCTATTTGTTAAGGCATTTACTAACATGAACAAACAATACATTTATTAAATACAGTATTTGTTCATGTTGGTTAACATTAGTTAATGAAAAAAAGTTCATTGCTAGTTCATGTTAACTCATGGTGCATTATCTAATGTTAACAAGCATTTTAAGAATACATTAGTAAATGTTGAACTATGGTTAATAAATGCTGTACAAGTATAGTTCATAATTAGTTCATGTTAGTAAATACATTAACTAATGAAACCTTATTGTAAAGTGTGACCAGTGTTTTTCCCTATAAAAACAACCTGTAATAAGTGTATGTAAGGGGCTGAGTTATTTAGCTACTTAAACTTGTGTAACTGTCTTATCATATGCTATTGTTTGTGTTTTTAAATGTTTGCATAGATGTATTTATGTCACTAGTAGTACAGACAAATTTGTGACAAGCAGAACGGATGATAACATTTAAACAAAATTGTATTGCAGGCGATACGAGCTGTCTTTTTAAAGTTCTTGCATTTCTTTCTTTCTTCAGTCATTTCTTTCCCAACATTAGCATTGATTGGGGAGGTTCTTTTGTCTCCCAATGATGAATCTACTAGATTTGCATGGCCCATTATACCTCACAAACAAAACAAAAAAACTGATTTACAGGTTTAAAAGATTGTATTCCTGCTTCAGAAAGAGCGAATATATATTTTTAATGACAAATTTGTGACAAGCAGAATGTGTGTAACGTTTAAACAAAATTGTATTGCAGGCGATACGAGCTGTGTTTTTTAAAGTTCATGCATTTCTTTCCCAACATTAGCATTGATTGGGGAGGTTCTTTTGTTTCCTAAGAATTAATCTACTAAATATGCATGGCCCATTATACCTCACAAACAAAAAACTGGTTTACAGGTTTAAAAGATTGCATTTCTGCTTCAGAAAGAGTGAAAATAAGGATTTTCACATGATGTGTAGTAAATATTCTAGCTATTCGAGGTTTTATTCAGAAATATTTAGTATGTGCTTCCTGGCTTTGTTTCTGTGACTTTTATTTCCCTAAAACATACTAACCACACAATCTTTCACATTTTTAATGACAAATTTGTGACAAGCAGAACGGATGATAATGTTTAAAGAAAATTGTATTGCAGGCGTTACGAGTTGTCTTTTTAAAGTTCTTGCATTTCTTTCTTTCTTCAGTCATTTCTTTCCCAACACTAGCATTGATTGGGGAGGTTCTTTTGTCTCCCAGGGATGAATCTACTAAATATGCATGGCCAATTATACCTCACAAACAAACAAAAAAACTGATTTACAGGTTTAAAAGGTTGTATTCCTGCTTCAGGAAGAGTGAATATAAGGATTTTCACATGACTGAGTAGTAAATATTCTAGCTATTCGATATCTTATTCAGAAATATTTAGTATGTGTTTTTCTGGCTTTGTTTCTGTGAATTTTATTTCCCTAAAGCATACTAACCACACATAATTTTCCTTATTTTTTTTAATGACAAATTTGTAACAAGCAGAACGGATGATAACGTTTAAACAAACTAAAAAATACTCGACAGCAAAGGTGTTGAAACAAATATCAGACGCTTGACAGCAAAGATCTCTCTTTTGTCCTTCTCCTTCCTCTTATGTAATCAAAAATCAGCATCTGTATGTCTCAATTCCTCGTGTCGCTGTTGACCACTGTTCCCTTGAGATATGGTGCTGACTTGGCCTGCTGTCTGCTGCCGTCATTGTACACGTCTGGATGAGGAGGAAAAGGGGGGTATGGGCAAGGAAAGCAAGTTAATTGAATTACTCCCAGTGCAGTTATAAGCACAGTTTACTCTGGAAGAACGAATGAGCTGGACACGAGACATTAGGGGGAAACTTGAAGTGACCCAGGACACAGACCAGGGGGACCTCATGCACTCATCCGTGAGCCCGTAGCTCATTTTCTCTCAATCTTTCTCTTCCAGTCTAACTCTCTTTCTTTCTCTCATGCACGCCACCCACTGGTTTACCTCTAGTTGACCTCCCTAAGCATTCAGTTCACTACTAACAAGGGAGCATGTATTAGACTGTGGTATGTAAATGACCAATTGTCCTGTTTCATTCTGAGCAGCCATTATTTGGGTCTGATTTAAACTTAGAAAGTCAGTATCTTCATCATCAGCTCATTCTGACTGTGGCAAATTGGATTTGTGGCTTGTTTTATTCAATAATGCACTTAGATATACATCTATAATAACTGTCTGTTCTGTCCTCCTTTTTTTGCTGTAGGACCAGTGACACGGGTCAGACATTCTAGCCTGCGGGATCTTGTTATATATCTCCGAATAATTAGTATCGTAATTAGCATAGCAAAAAGGTATTACCTTAAAGCTGACCCCGCACAGAGCAGAATTAGATGTAGTCCTCATTAGGCTCACATGTCACTTTCCAGCACTGCAGAATCAGCCCAAGGGTGCGAGACGTAGGGGTTGACTGGGTGGGGGTATTTTTAATGAAAGATGGTGCACATCTGACCCAAAACCAACCACCTCCCTCCCTCCGACTCAATCCATGTCTTTTCTATAGCTGGACTTTTCATCTTCTTAACCGTGGACTCATCTCCAGGGGGCTGGGGCCACTCTGGCTCCGTAATAATACCCCCTATCAGATGTCAAGGTGGGACAAATGGTGGCTATTCTCTTAGTAATGGCCAGTGAAATGGGCTCCTGACAGAGACCGAATGAAGACCTGTGTCCCTTCGACACCATATAGTGCAATTTCTTTTTCCATTGTCCTATTCATGAACTAAAGTGGATTTTTTTTTTTGTGTCCCACTCTCTATAAAGTTTTTCACGGATTGGCTCCACCCTCTCTTTCCACATACATCAAACCTAGGTCTGACAGAGTTTCTTGTACCAGAGCCTCATTCAGAGGAGACATAGAGATCCCGTACAGAAAAACTACCTTTGGACAAACTGTTTTGTCTATCAGAGGAGGTCATTTTTGGAATAGCCTTCCAATAAATATTAGAGAATGTCCTACTTCTTGTACATTTAAAATTCATCTTAAACAGTTTCTTAAAAGTTCTCAGATATGTCCTCATTTTGACTAATTTTATTGATGTTGATTGATGTTGTATATTGTCTTCTTTTATGTTGTATTGTCCTTATGTTGTTTTTCCTGCCTCGGGACTACAGGTGAAAATTAGCATTTATGCTACAACCTGGCTCATTTACATTCTGTACAGAAATATTAGATTGTTCATTAATGTGCACTGTCCCGAATGAATGAATGAATAAATAAATTATGTTAATTATTAGGTGTCGCCACAGCGGAATGAACCGGCAACTATTCCAGCATATGTTTTATGCAGCGGATGCCCTTCCAGCCGCAACCCAGTACTGGGAAACACCCATACACTCTCACATTCACACACACACTTCTTGCTGTGTGGCGACAGTGTTAACCACTGAGCCACCATCAAATAGTTTTTTCTTCTGATTGATTAAACGATGACCCAACACACAACATTGCATTCAACTTAGCATTCATCTAGCTATATGCCTATACCTCTTACATACCATTCAACACCATTTAAACTCTTGTCCAGTTCATGACTTATTTCTCCGAAATTGCAGCAAGTTTGCAGCAGCTTCCTTCACCATGTCATTGTTACACTGAGGCTAAATCTCAGAGGTAAAATTAAGCCAATTTAGCAGAGCTCCTCATCATATCCTGTCAGTGGATGATGATACACAGATATCCATCCTGATGACAGAACTTCCTCCAGCTCCTTCAGCTGTGTTTATACTCAATCATTTGGGATTGGTACATTAGCAGAAGTGTGGCACTCTGATGTAGCCTAACCGAGCTCTACACTGCGGCTCGCTTAGTGTACGCGTTTCACTTAATCAGTAAATGCATATTAGCCATTTTACCCCCTGGGCGTAACTCTAATTAATTGCTCTTGCTCCTTCCTCAAAACGAGAACAGGATGTTGGAGTCTAAATGAGGGCATTTTGTGGGCTAATATGCTTTCTGTGTTTCTTCGAATTCCAAACTATAAAGCTTTCTGTTTTCCAGCAAAATTGCTTTAATGGACAGTGGCAGATGATGGAGTGAAAGGAAACTGAATAGTTTGCTGACGTGCGTCATTGTAGAGGGGAATTAATAATGTAGTGGTAGCACAGTGTCCTCTTTGTCTTGTTGCCTTCTCGCTTTCCCTGACCGAAAATTAACAAGTTTGGATTTAGTCAGGAGGAAGGACAACACTGGGAAGAATGCTTTTCTTAGTTTTTGTCTTGATTCCAATCCAAATATCAAGCATTTTCTAGATCAGGGGTGCCCAAACTATTTGTTATGAAGGGCCAAAAACTAAACTTGATTGAGGGTGGTGGGCCGGAGGTAAATATACCAAACCGTAAAGTTGTCAATGTAATTTCCTAATTTATTATTATAATTTGGGCATCACGGTGGCGCAGTGGGTAGCACAATTGCCTCACAGCAAGAAGGTCGCTGGTTCGAGCCTCGGCTGTGTCAGTTGGCGTTTCTGTGTGGAGTTTGCATGTTCTCCCCGTGATCGCGTGGGTTTCCTCCAGGTGCTCCGGTTTCCCCCACAGTCCAAACACATGCGCTATAGGGGAATTGGGTAAGCTTAATTGTCCGTAGTGTCTAGATTATTAAAATAATTTTAAAATATCATTAAAAATATTGGTTTGTTTTCAGAAAAAAATTTGAAATGTGCATTTTTATTCAATGTTTCACGTAGTCTCAACCAGTGGGGCATAGTATAGCTCCTCCCCTTAAAAAAAAAAATACGGCCAATAGCAATATGTTTTATTCACCGCTCTACCAGTGAGAGTGGTTGAGCTCAGGCACCTCAAATGCGAAGCATCTTGAAGTGAAGTGAAGTGAAGTGTAGTGTGGCCAAGTATGGTGTCCCATACTTGGAATTTGTGCTCTGCATTTAACCCATCCAAGTGCACACACACAGTTAGTGAACACACACATACCGTGAACACACACCCGGAGCAGTGGGCAGCCATGCTGTGGCGCCCGGGGAGCAGTTGGGGGGAACGGTGCCTTGCTCAAGGGAATCACCTCAGTCGTGGTATTGAGGGTGGTGGAGAGTGCTGGTCATTCACTCCCCCCACCCCCAATTCCCGCTGGTACCGAGTATCGAACCAGCAACCTTCGGATCACGAGTCCAACACTCTAACCACCAGGCCACGACTGCCCCATCTTGAAGGGGGCGTGGCATGTCCGATACTAGAGAGCATTTGATTGGTCACGATTTGATAAAAAAAATCAAGGTATGAGGTGACGTGAATAAAGCTGTTGATCTGTTTAGGCAGGAGTGACAAACTACAAGCTTTACATTACATTACTTTATATTAGTTTTATGTCTTCTAAATTTTGGTGCTCACTAGATTACAGATATCATAAAAACGAACAATATTGATACTAACATCTAAAACACTTTATTTTAACTTTATGGGACCTTTAAGCTACTGAGGTCTCTGTATCGCAGGCAATATGAGCTGTCTTTTCTAAAGTTCTCTCATTTACTTTTCTTTCTTCAAGCTGGTGGTCACAGCACCCCCTCCAACCTCCTACCCGACATTAGCATTGATTGGGGAGGTTATTTTGTCTCCCAAGGATGAGTCTACTAAATATGTATGGTCCATTACATCTCCCCTTGCATACTCCCCTCGTGACAAAAAAACTAGTACAAAAAGATTGTATTCTTGCTTCAGAAAGAGTGAAAATAAGGATTTTCACATGACTTTGTAGTAAATATTTTACTTATTTTGTTTCTGCGACTTTTATTTCCCCAAAACATACTAACCATGCATGATCTACATTATTTTTTAATGCAAGCATATACATCCATCTTTGTTGAATATCATTGTAGCCCAGTTTGTGCCAAATTAAATAAAATTGCATAATAGCCAAGGGTATAAGTAGAAGAAGTAAGCACAAATGTCGGAGCATATTCAAAGGCCCCAAAATCCTCTTAGACCCCAGAGGGTTAAACAAGCGTAATAATCTGTCAGTAAGTTAAATCATATTATTTCAAGCCAAAAACAAGATTATTTTGCTTACCCCATGCACTGGCAGATTATTTAGCTTGTGTAAAGGAAAAACTCACTTAATTTTGACGTGTTATTAACAAAACAATATTTTTTACTTTTCCAGAAAATGCTTTTTGATTAGAAACAGTTAATTGTTAATGATTTAATTAGGACAGTAAGGTCTGACTTTGCTTAGACAAAAGTCTTGTCACTGAACAGAAATAATGTCCAGTATAGAATATAAAGTCATGCTGCAGTGGAGAAAGAATGAATATTGTGTCTGACTCCATGAGCTTGGAGGACTGCATCCATACATCTCTGCAATGACTCTAATCACTGATTAATAAAGTCATCTGGAATGGCAAAGAAAGCGTTCTTGCAGGACTCCCAGAGTTCATCAAGATTCTGTGGATTCATCTTCAATGCCTCCATCTTACCCCAGACATGCTCAATAATGTTCATGTCTGGTGACTGGGCTGGCCAATCCTGGAGCACCTTGACCTTCTTTGCTTTCAGGAACTTTGATGTGGAGGCTGAAGTATGAGAAGGAGCGCTATCCTGCTGAAGAATTTGCCCTCTCCTGTGGTTTGTAATGTAATGGGCAGCACAAATGTCTTGATACCTCAGGCTGTTGATGTTGCCGTCCTCTCTGCAGATCTCTCGCACGCCCCCATACTGAATGTAACCCCAAACCATGATTTTTCCTTCACCAAATTGACTGATTTCTATGAGAATCTTGGCTCCATGCGGGTTCCAGTAGGTCTTCTGCAGTATTTGTGATGGTTGGGATGCAGTTCACCAGATGATTCATGGGAAAAATCCACCTTCTGCCACTTTTCCAAATGATCAACTAGAAGTCAAATTATTATTTGTTGCTCTTACAACTGGGATCCACCACAAGACTTTTGTCAGGTAGTCTAGTAACGTTCATCTTTTGCTGCTGTTTTATTTCAGCCTTTACTGCTACCTCTTCCACAGGGTTATTATCCTATTAAGGCCTGTAGCGAAACTGCTAGCGGTGCAGTATTGCAGTAATTCCCTCAAAATACTGGAATTCATTAATGTGATTGTTGGGAATCCGCGTCTCTCTCTCTGTACAGCCTAATTAGCAGTGCTAATGAAAGCGGACACACTAAATCCATCACTGTTAATCATAATTGCCGTTTATGAAAGCGTGTGGCGTGGTCTCCTGCACCGCACCCATTTCAAATTGATTAGCATCTAAAAATACGTCTGAAAGATTAAGCGTGATGCCCGAGACCTCTCCGCGATTGTGGCAACTGGGGCTGGGCTGCTGTAATTTACTTTTGCAGGATTAAAAAGTATTGAACCGCTCGACATGTCCACATCCTTCGCCACCACATGCGCTTTGTGCCACCCGTTTATAAATGGTGCTATTCTGATCATTTGGGGTTAGGATGGAAAGCTACACTAAAAAATGCTGGATTTTAGTTGTAAGGATTAAGTTATTCGTTTTTACAATTTTAAGTGGATTGAACATTAAACAATTATGTTGTCCTCAAGAATTGTGTGTTAGAGCTCATTTTATATACGTTGTTTCAACAAACACAAGGTGTATTTTTACTTTAAGTGTAAACCACTGGGTTGTTGTTTGGAGTTTGGATGGACACTTCAGTTGCTGGGGATGATAAAACATCATTTGCACCAGTTTTTAAATTACCTTCTATTAATTCTGATGTTGGAAACGATTTGGGAATTGTTTAGCAAACCAAAATCTATTTGAGGTTAACTGCAGTATAATGGTAGTTGCCAAATAGGCAATACACTGCAAAAAATGCTTTTCTTACTTAAAGTTTTTGTCTTGTTTCTAGTGCAAATATCAAAAACTTCTTAAATCAAGAAGCATTTTCTAGACAAGCATAAAATATTGTTTTGTTTTAAGAAATAATATGCCAAATTTAAGTGAGTTTTCCCTTAAAACAAGCTAAATAATCTGCCAATGGGGTAAGCAAAATAATATTATTATTTTGCTTATTTTGCTTACCCCATTGGTACTCACTTAATTAAGGCTCATTTATAAGAGCTGTAATATATTAAACTATGCTTGAGTTTTGAGATTTGCCTCAAAAATATAAAAAGCATAATAACAGCAGTTTTTATAACAAGATGTCCAAGGAAGACAAAAAAATGTCAACCATTTATAGCATTTTAAATGACAACAGTACTAACTATATTCATTTTTGTCAGCTGTGAGAGTCAAATGCAACGTCACACCAACAACCCATATGCAGGAAGTAATGCTTTTTTTATTTTTTAGGACAAAAAATACTGTAAAGTCTAGAAGGGATACAGCTCAAATCAATATAGCATCATTTTTGGGATTATGTACAACAACAATTCATGTTTTTACATTACTGTGAAGGTTGGGTTTAGTGTTGTGGTAGGCGTAAACATTAATACAATACAATTTAATGGGTAATTTAATAATAATATGAAAAATGCTCAGTATAATTACTGTTTTTACATTACTGTGATGGTTGGGTTTAGTGTTGGGGTAGGCATAAACATTAATAAAACACAATTAATGGGTAATTTAATAAATAATATAAATATTTCTCATTATAATTACTGTTTTTACATTACTGTGATGTTTGAGTTTAGGGTTGGAGTAGGGGTAGACATTAATAAAACACAATTAATGAATAGTTTAATAAATAATATAAATTTTTCTCAATAAAATTACAGTTTTTACATTACTGGGAGGTTTGGAGTAGGGGTAGGCATTAATAAAATACTATTTAATGGGTAATTTAATAAATAATCTATATAATTACTGTTTTTACATTACTGTATTAATTATGATAATTTAATAAATAATATAAATAATTCTTGCCACAGCTGTATCCCTTCTAGCTACAACCAAAATGATGCCCTTTTCAATAGAGCTGGTTTCTCATAGAACATTATTGTGAAAAGTGCTATACAAATAAACTTGAATTGAACCTGTTTCAACAGTCATTTTAAAAGAGACAGTCCAAAATAAACAAAAGCACCACTAAGCCGTTGCAGAGTTATCATAAAGCTCGAAACTGCCTTCATAGCAGTAGCCTGCAGTCATAGCCGTCCCTCTGCACGCTGCAGTAGTCACATGTAAACTAATAACTCCATCAGGGAGAGTTTTCATTCTCTGTACTGTTGCAACGGACTCTGGTCTCAACCCCAACTCTTTTTTGTGTGTGTGTGTGTGTGTGTGTGTGTGTGTGTGTGT
>CAIGQV010016148.1:1927286-1943445 GCA_903798115.1 Danio jaintianensis
ATCTATCTATCTATCTATCTATCTATCTATCTATCTATCTATCTATCGTTCTATCGTTCTTTCTATCTATTGTTCTATATATCTCTCTGTCGTTCTATCTATCTATTTATCGTTCTATCTATCTATCTATCTATCGTTCTATCGTTCTATCTATCTATCGTTTTATCTATCTATCGCTCTATCGTTTTATCATTCTATTGTTCTATCTAATGTTCTATATATCTATCTGTCGTTCTATCTATCTATTTATCGTTCTATCTATCTATTTCATTAATGTAATCTATTTAATCACATTTTAATAAGTAGGTTGAATGAGCAGCTTAAAAAAAAAAGGGCTTGCTTCTAATGTCAGAATTAGCGCTTAGCTGCTATGAATCAACCCAGCATTGCTTTGTTTTGTTTTTCCCCCAAAACCACTTCACTGCTAAATAAATTGTGGTGTTTAAGTGTAAATTTAGTTAAAAAACGACTTGAAAGTATTTGTGGTTGCGAGGAGGGGAACGAAAGCGAGAGAGAAAGCTGGACGGCTCTCACAAAGCTTTATTTGTTTGGCTGGAGTTTACAGGCTCTCCCGTTTCTCAGCTCAGTTTCCACTAGGCTTTCTCTTGTAAAGTTTTCCCGACTACTTGCAAATAACTGCAGAAGCAAAGCGAGGGACGTGAGAACGGGTGGAGCGTTTGTGGTGTTAGCGACATGTCTCTGCGTCCTTATGAGATGCACATAATTACAAATACACACATGTACACACAAATCCTAAAATCCCACCGCAATCTGTACACAGCAGCGGAGCGTTACGAAGCCAGAAACAGCGGACAGAGGAGACGATGCTGACAGATTAGCACAGTTTTGAGTTATAGTTGAGTTTAGAATTATTACATATTTTTATGGCTTGGGGGCACATGCTGGCTCAGTGGTTAGCATTGTTGCCTCACAGCAAGAAGGTCGCTGGTTCGAGTCTCGGCTGGGTCAGTTGGCATTTCTGTGTGGAGTTTGCATGTTCTCCCCGTGTAGGTGTGGGTTTCCTCTAGGTGCTCCGGTTTCACCCGATTCGAATGTTATCACTCGATTGAATGGGCGTTATCAGTGGATATCAGCTGATAGATATGGGCCAGTAGGGGCCTTCTGCGCCTCCTAGTGGGCTCAGAAGGTTGTAATCATCCATCCACATGGTTAATCAGCTATTCTAATAGAGAACAGTTCAGATCCAGATGTGTTTTTACATTACTGTGACGGTTGGGTTTAGGGTTGGGGTTGGGGTAGGCGTTACTAAAATACAATTAATGGGAAATTTTACATTACTGTGACGGTTGGGTTTAGGGTTAGGGTTGGGGTAGGCATTAATAAAATACAATTAACGGGAAATAGTATAATTTCATAAATAATCACACGTGGCCGTATACACGCTTGCCTCCATATGAATGGATTTTCCCCTGTTATCAGTTTTTCCAGTGGCTCACTGTGTACGTCAGCAGACTTGAGACGTGGAGCGGAGTTGACAGCGATGACTGGGTTCGAATCCGCCGAAAAACGGTTTCAGAAAGCAGCTAAGACAAAAGTTAATTATTTGTTTTTATTGCTTTTTTAAAAACAGACGGTTGGGTTTAGGGAAGGAGGAGGGCAGGTTAATCGCTGCTTTTGAAAAATAATCACTGCTTTTGAAAAAATAATGACCGTTGAGTTTAGGGAAGGAGGAGGGCAGGTCAATCGGAGCGGCCTCTGCTGGATTTACGCGAGAACAGCAGATTAACCATGTGCATGGTTGATAACAGCCTTCTGAGCCTACCAGTAGGCGCAGTAGGCCCCTACTGGCCCATATCTATCAGCTGATAAACCACTGATAACGTCCATTCAATCGACTGACAACACTTGAATCCGCTGTCCGGTTTCCCCCACAGTCCAAACACATGCGCTATAGGGGAATTGATGAACTAAATTGGCCGTAGTGTATGTGTGTGGATGAGGGTGTATTGGTGTTTCCCAGTACTGGGTTGCAGCTGGAAGTGCATCCACTGTGTAAAACATATGATGGAATAGTTGGCGGTTCATTCAGCTGTGGTGACCCCTGATGAATAAGGGACTAAGCTGAAGGAAAATGAGTGATTTATACTGATGTTTTAATATATAATACGTTTTTGTATTCACCTTTCTAGGCACAGCAGATGAAATTTAGCTCTGTGGCTATTTTGGTTATTAGAGTTTTGCACACAATTCTATTCAGTTTCTATATATTTAGTTTTAATAATTCTAGTTTAGCATGAGTTTATTTCTGCCATAAAATTAATTCTGAAAATCACTATTATTATTGCTAATTATAATTTTATTTCAGTTTTTTAGTGACTGTTATTAAAAATAAAAATTAAATTATAAAAAATAAAATAAAATAAAATACTAGTGGACCTAAACACTATATATAAAACACTAAAAATACAACACATGCAAAGAGCAGCGAAGTTAGTTAATATTTGCTAGCACTAATATCATTATAATGTACTTATTTTGGTATTCAGCTATTAACTAAGCATAGAAATCGGAGTTTATGCTCTTGCTCCACGTGTGTATTAGGCTTTTGTACTGAAAAGACAATATTTTAGCATTCACTTTTTTAATAAAGTAAGAAATAGCAGCAGATGAAACAAGTCCACAGTCCAAACGCATGTGTATATGTCAATTGAATAAACTAAATTGGCCGTAGTGTATGAGTGTGTGTGTGTGAATGAGTGTGTATGGGTGTTTCCCAGTACTGGGAAGGGCAGGGCATCCACTGTGTAAAACATATGCTGTAATAGTTGGCGGTTCATTCCGCTGTGGCGACTCCTGATGAATAAAGGGACTAAGCCTTCTGTGCAGCTTTACGTCTGTAGTTAGTCACACTAGGCACTAAAAATACAACATAAGTTAGTTAGTTTAATATTTGTTAGCACTAATATCATTATAATGTACTTATTTTGGAATCCAACTACTAATAAGCATAGAAAACATTGGGTTCGTGCTCTTGCTCCAAGTGTGTTTTGTGCTTTTGTACTATAAAGATAATATTCTAGCATTCTCTTTTTTAATAAAGTAAGAAATAGCCGCAGATGAAATGTCGTCTTATCTTGAGAAACAGAAAAATGCAATTCCTTCTCGTAGAGCTGCACAGAAGATTATCTAAAGAAAATTCAGTGCTGGAACTTACACAACTATATCAAAAAACTAAAGATGAAGAACGTTTTCGGCTGCGTCATCAAATCAAAAGTCTTTTAGGTTTAATTTTCAAAGTTTTGGACACTGATTGCTGACCATTGAGTTGTCAGCTTTCAACCCTAAACCTTAAAAAGTGTTTGTGCGATTACCCTGTCCAGTCCGCGTGACATATTCTCCCAATAGGTAATAGCAGACACCTGTGGATCAGAGTGAAAGCCCATAGGCCACACAAAGCTTTTTATTCCTTACGTATGAAAGAAAATGTAATGTAAAGTGTCTGGGATTGTAAAGCTCTCTGTATAATGAAAGGACTGAAAGTGTGGAATTTATGTCCTGCTGTTTAAAAACCAACCAAGTAGTGCACTAAATGTCAACTCACTTTAGCTTCGGATTCCTGTGCTGGTCAAAAGTGGAAAAAGAAATATAAAAAAAATAAGCTGTTAGCAGATTTGGTGGTGGTGAAGAGATTTTGATTGCATTAAATTATGCACCCAACAAGTTTCCCCAAATAACAAAGAATAAAGCTCTTCAAAATCCACTTAAGGATGCCAAATTGTTATATTTTGGTCTTTAACGCTTTTGCCATTCTGTCCTAACCGTTTATTCTTTGATTGTTCGTTATTTTACACAAAGTTTGACCAAAAACGAAGACACACACAATACTTCAAGCCAAAAACCCATACACCGTCAAAAGCGATTAGTTGACTTTACTTTAAAAAAGTGAGTAAATCAGTGAAAGTGTTGTGGGTAGAAGTATGCAATATCATATCACAGATTGATAGAATTAATTTTCCATTGGATCCAGAGTAGGGTTGTCACAATACTGGAATTTGGTACCAATCAATACTGAAATTTTAAAAACGTCCATTTCCCGCTGACATTTGAGCGCTGTTGAGCACGTTCTTAAACAGCTCTGATTTGCCATTGTGCTCACGTGCTCAACAGAAATGACTGTGATTGGTCGTGAAGGTCATCAGTTCACCGAACTCACCGCTGTTTACTGAGTGTAACCCACAGATACAGGGACACTGGAGCGTTTTAAAGCCGCGATTCATCAGCGGATCACTCGTATGTCAGCTTATAGACAAACAGCTGATCTCCGCATTCATAACACTACATTAGGGACAGTGTAAATCTAATGTTGACATTTCATTGCTGATGATCCAGAGGTGATCTTATGTGCATCACTCTTAAACAACCGCATATTTACTCTCAGAGCTCTGAGGATATTCATCACACAACAGCTTTTCTAGGCGGACGTCATGTAAGTGCAAAGTAGTGATGTATGTGTGAACATCAACAAGGCTAGTCCACCTGGGACTTCTGGGTAAATGTTTGGACTTGCCTATATATAAAAGTGTGTGTGCACTTCAAGCTTATTATAGTTTTGCTTATTTTTTTTTATACTATTTTTAAATTAGCTGTGAATTTCAGTTTAGTTTTAGTTAGTTTTATTAATGCGTTTTTTTTGTTGTTTTTAAATATTTACTTTCAATTTTAGTAATTATAGTTTAGCAGAGTTTTGATTGATCTTCTAATATTAAAAATAAAATAATTGCTTGAACAGACACTGAACCGAATAGCATAAAAATAAAAATTCTATTAAAATAATATAAAAAAAATATATATATTTTAATAGAATTTTTATTCAGTGGTTAGCACTGTGGCCTCACAGCAAGAAGGTCGCTGGTTCGAGTCCCGGCTGGGCCAGTTGGCGTTTCTGTGTGTAGTTTGGTCTTTGTCGGAAATCGTTTTAGAGTTCGAGAGCTTTGAGCTGGAGTTAGACAGTCAGCCGCCCGCCGGAGTCTTCTGCCGATACGACCGCCTGGAGATTTGGGACAGATTCCCTGGAGGTGAGTCAATAGGGGAATAGAATTTTTATTCAGTGGTTAGCACTGTGGCCTCACAGCAAGAAGGTCGCTGGTTCGAGTCCCGGCTGGGTCAGTTGGTGTTTCTGTGTGGAGTTTGCATGTTCTCCCCGTGTTGGCGTGGGTTTCCTCTGGGTGCTCCGGTTTCCCCCACAGTCCAAACACATGCGCTATAGGGGAATTGAATAAGCTAAATTGGCCGCAGTGTATGAGTGTGTGTGAATGCAAGAGTGTAGAGGGGGCATGGGCGTTGCTAGGCCTATTTTAGGGGGGCTGTAGCCCCCCATATTTCTACTCAGCCCCCCTTAAACTTTAGTCTGCAATCACATCCCATATATATGGGATCACATACACATATATGCATTTAAACATGCCTAGTTTGCATTTTTTTGCCAGATGAAGAAACGATGAGCACTTATTAATTCAGAAAATGATCAATATTTCTGCAAATTTTTATTTTATCTGTCTTTCAGTGAATGTTGTTAGTTTCATCTAGTTTTGTTTTATTTTATTTCAGTTAACGAACATGTTTTGTGACCAATAGTTTTTCGTTTACTGAAATTTCCTTTTAATTCCACAGTGAGTTTTATACAGTATGATGCAGATATTTCGCTATGCATTAATCATGTTGTTTCAAGCACCAGTCACACTGCATTGAGTTCATATAAAACATTTAATAAGGACAGCCTCATATGTGCTTGTGCTTTCTTTTTGGTTTCATTTTCATCATTAGCCCACAACACACCCAAAAAAATCAAGCATCTGCCATATCCCGAGCAGGGTGGGCCTCTGACCACGGCCCATAAACCCTGCAATCATCCAGCAAAACAACACAGACCACCGTGTTTCTGCTTCAGTGTTTGTTTTTATTCCCCTTCACTCCGTCTGCCCCAGTCAACAAACAAGAAAACTCATTTTTTCCTTCCTCTCTGTGTCCACCGTAGGTCCAGAATGTTCCAGGAACTTCACCTCCAGCGGCGGAGTCATCAAGTCGCCCGGATTTCCAGAGAAATACCCCAACAATCTGGACTGCACGTTCATGATCTTTGCTCCCAAGATGTCGGAAATCGTTTTAGAGTTCGAGAGCTTTGAGCTGGAGTTAGACAGTCAGCCGCCCGCCGGAGTCTTCTGCCGATACGACCGCCTGGAGATTTGGGACGGATTCCCTGGAGGTGAGTCAACAGGGAAAACTGGAGCTCCAAATGGGAAAATCTGAATGCTTTGAAACTAAACTAATTTAGCAGATGATTTTTGCACATTTATCCTCAAATGCTCACACTTTAATGGGATAGCAGCTATAAGGTTGGATCGTTTTCCTATGAAGACATGTGCAGAAACACTAAATCATATGTAGGGTTGGCAACTAGTGGTTGAGCTAGGTATTGCAGTCCACATTCAAAATATTGGAGAGGGTTTTTTTTTCACCTGGCACCCTTCGATGATGACTTGACGTACACACAGGTTGCCAGATTGACGACACCAACAAATCACGAGTGTGCATGTTTTTCGAGACTCTTTGTTTTACATTTTGAATGTTGTTTTAACCAGGTGCATTTACACCTGTCCAGTTTGGGGAAAACGGGACCTTCAAATGGGAAAATCTGAATATTTGAAATAAAAAAAAAATAGCATTTAGCAGATGATTTTTTCAAAATTTATTCTCCAATATTCACATTTTAATGTAAAATCAGCTATAAAGTTGGATCATTTTCATATAGGAACATGTGCAGAGACACAAAATTATATATGACAACAAGAATGCATTACGGTGCAGTATGGAGGGCTGACAACTAGTGGTTGAACTAAGTATTGCAGTCCAAATTCAAAATATTGGAGAGGGGTTTTTTTTCGCACCTGGCACCCTTCGTTTATGACTTGACGTGCACACAGGTTGCCAGATTGACGACACCAACAGATTGCAAGCATGCCTGATTATCGAGATGTTTTTACATTTAGAAGCCAGGAGCATTTACACCTGTCCAGTTTAATCTGAAATGCATCCCCGACCCTCCCCAAATGAGCTGTCCAACCAGAAATAATGCATGAAGTGACCAGGTGTAAACAGTCCCAATGTTAGTGATTACCGGCTTGGAGTATATTGGCTCATCACAGTCCTTCTTTTGAACTACACGATAAATCTGTGCAAAATCTGTACTTTTAGAGGTACAACAGTTTTACTCTAGACCAGTCTAAAAGGCACCTCCAAAGTGCTTATTTGTACCATAGGGTAGTCTGTAATATTTCATTAAGTTACTAATACAGGCACTTTTTATTCGTAAAGATCGAACAAATTTTCTCCTCCAGCAGTAAGCAGCTAGTTTTATTATCTGTCGTATTAAAACATAGTAGCACAACTTTCCTCAATAAGACACAAGATTTGACATATACGTCATTGTACTTCAATACTTTGGAGAATGAAAGAGTGGCCAGAACAAAAGTCAGATTAAGAGGCTCATCTTTGGCCTCCTGAAAATGCCTTTTAACCGAGAGCACAGACGCTTTGACTGAAGTCTGTTTGATTGATCTCTAGGGGAGAACAGACGTCTGTCCCCCATCCATTTGCTGGATTCACAAGCAAAACAGTTTCTCCTGGCCAGTTGTCAGTATGATAAAGACTTGCACACAAACTCTTACCAGTGGCGTAGCGGACGGGCGTGCAGGACACTGATCCTCATAAATCCATCATTAAACAAATAAATAGATTGTTCAGTTTGGTTTAATGACCAATAAAACTACTATAATCCATGAAATCCCATACACAACAAATGTTTTAATCATTCATACATTAAACAGTAACAAAACCTGATTTCTCTCTCAAAATAAAGGCTCAATTTTGGTTAAATAAAAGTTAAATATTCACAGTATCAAATAATGTCTTATTCTTATTAAATTTTTTCACTATTAATTAAAATGATCATCCATTGTTAATGTGATGGTGACACGGTGGCTCAGTGGTTAGCACTGTGGCCTTACAGCAAGAAGGTCGCTGGTTCGAGCCCCGGCTGGGTCAGTTGGCGTTTTTGTGTGGAGTTTGCATGTTCTCCCCGTGTTGGCGTGGGTTTCCTCCGGGTGCTCCGGTTTCCCCCACAGTCCAAACACGTGCGCTATAGGGGAATTGAATAAGCTAAATTGGCCGTAGTGTATGTGTGTGAATGAGTGTGTGTATGGATGTTTCCCAGTGGGTTGCAGCTGGAAGGGCATCCGCTGCGTAAAAACATATGCTGGATAAGTTGGCGGTTCATTCCGCTGTGGCGACCCCAGATTAATAAAGGGACTAAGCCGAAAAGAAAATGAATGAATGAATGAATGAAATTGGCCGTAGTGTATGAGTGTGTGTGTATGAATGTGAGAATGAATGTGTATGGGTGTTTCCCAGTACTACGTTGCAGCTGGAAGGGCATCCGCTGTGTAAAACATATGCTGGAATAGTTGGCGGTTCATTCCACTGTGGCGAGGAAAATGAATGAATGAATGAATGAATGTTGATGTGATTCATTTGAAGTCATTGAGCCAGGACAAACTTTCCAAACCTGCTATTCTCAGCACAGTGCATGTCGGATATTGTGAACTCTGTGCAAAGGGATTTTGAAAGCATTTTTACCATTTTTAAAGGTGAAATGCTTGATAGATTCTTTCACAAGCTTTTTGGGGTAGTTTAAATGTAAAGTAAATGCATGATTTGATTGTATTCTCATTTGAAAAAAGTCATTATTAAAGCAGTCAGTTCTTTTAATGGGAAATAATCTAAAGTAGGCTATGTAGCATGGCACTCGTACACACTATTTTGATTATGCAGGTCCTACGAAGATTGCATTACACTGAAAAGAATGATTCATTGGATTTACTAATAAAAATTGAAGGTAAGTGGTTGCAAACGATTTATATGTGCTGAATTTAAACAAATTAAGTCGAGCCTTACTACATTTCATTTGTTTGTTTAAATTCAGCACATATAAATTGTTTGCAATCACTTACCTTAAAAAAAAGTAGTACATCCATATCTGTTTTTCCTGTTTTCCTCCTAATATCGGATCGTCTCAGGCAGTTTGGGGTGAAAGACTGCAGAATGTAGACTGTTGTCATAACACCTAAAATATTCCGTTCTTCAAGATAATTACAGTTTTTATTTGTGTGTATTTGAGCTGCGTAAACACACACCCAGCAGCCCAACAGGAAGATTCCAGCTCAAAGCGGGGAAGGAAGTCTGAGGACCAGAGATCTTACTCTGTTTCCACTTCATTATCGACTTTATTTCTTCTTTGTTGTCTTAACAGAAAAAGAAGCCGTGAATAAATGGCACCTTTGATCTGATCTTTCCCATCAGTTATCATTTCTAAAACTAGTTTCAGCAGGTTGTGAGCCTAGTTATAGTGAATAAATAGCTATAGTTTAATTATGATAAAAGAACGTGTTTTAAGCAAAAGTGTTTTTGAAGGGACAGAATTTTATTTTTATATTATTATTATTTTCTGCTCAATGCAAAATATGTATAAGATTATTATTTATTTTTTTGTAACTTTCAAAAACTTAAAGAAGAGTGTTATTATTTTTCCATCAACATCCATCAACATGATTTGTGCAGGAGTCTTGTAGGAGGATGAAGACTACAACTCCCATGATTCCACACTCAGTCATAGCGTCATCAAAATGCATCTTTGTTTGTTGTGAATACACGCCCTCTAGTGGCCTAAATTACATACTGAGTCTTTAAAGGGATAGTTCACCCCAAAATGTCAATTTACTCACTATTTACTTACCCTTAAGTGGTTCCAAATCTTTATGAGTTTCTTTAGTCTGTTGAACACAAAAGAAAATATTTTGAAGAAAACTGAAAACCTGTAACCATTAACTTCCACTGCAGGAAATGTAAATACTATGGAAGTCAATGGTCGCGGGTTTCCAGCCTTCCTCAAAATATCTTCTTTTGTGTTCAACAGAAGAAAAAAAAGGGTAAAACAGGTTTGGAACAAGCAAGAGGTTAGTAAATCTAAATTTTTGGGTGAACTATCCCTTTAAATTAATACTAGAAAAATTAAGGATGTGTTCAAATTTCTGAAAGACATAATCTGCAAAAAAAAAAATTATAATAATCTTTTTATGAATGCAAATACTATCCACCCCTGAGGGTTGCATGCATTTTGGACTGTTTACAAAAAAAAATACAATGAAAAGCAAGCAAACGGTAAGTCAATTTATTTTTGGGGGTGAACTATCCCTTTAAATGAATATAAAAAAAATCAAGGATCGGATAAAATGTCTGAAAGACAGAATCTGCAAAAATATATTTGTCAATGCAAATTCTATTCTAGCTCTGAGGGAGCTGTAGAACCAGGGACAAAGGTTGCATGCATTTTGGACTCTGTTTACAAAAAAAATATGTCTACAATGAAAAGGTGCACAGACAAAGAGCCAAAAGGGAGGTTTAAGACAAGACTTTAAAAGCAAGGCACTGGTGCTCAAGGGCTTCAGTATAACTCCTCTCATTGCTTCAGACACTAGCTGCATTACCTGTGGAGCCACACCAATCAATAAGTGCATTAGTGTGGAAAGGCTTCGAGGCATGAGACAGAAGCTTCCCCCAAAACCCACCCACCGGACGCCCACTTTGAGGCACTCCCGGCCTGGCAGAGTCTATCCGGAGCCCCCTTCAGTCAGGCTGGACGGATATTCATGGAAGAGGCTCTTTAAAATTTCATAGCGCTGTTGAGTCATGCAGATAATCCGGATAGTTCACCACACCCAGAGCGAGTCTTGGCACACAATTATACACACATGGATGCACCTGTTTCTACAATCTATGAATACTTATGAAGATTAAGATTAATGTAAACCCGCAGATCTGTTTTATGTTGTCGTACACGCACAAAGCTGGCTGATCTGTTTAATCTCTGCTGGACTGTAAGGGGCGGCTTCTTGAACAGCCAATCACAGATTCTCTTAAAGGGGTAGTTCACGCAAAATTGTAATTCTGTCATTATTTACTCATCGTTCACTTGTTCAGAACCGGTTTCTTTTTTTGAAGTCAAAAGAAGATATTTTGACGAGAAATGGGAGCGCTTTAAGCTTAGCTTAGCATAGATCATTGAATTGGATTAGACCATTAGCATCTTGCTCAAAAATGACCAACTGTTTTTGAGAATTTAGCTATGAAGATTTTCTAGAAAATCTTGCAATCATGGAGACATTTGTCACAGATGATTCAGAACTATTTTCAGAAGCTGCATTATATTATTATATCCATTATGCTACGGCAGCAAAGTTACTCGATTATTACGCCAGATGGAAAGTATAGTTCCTAGCCATATCAGCCTAGAAAATATACAACTTTTCTGTCAGTCTTAGTACACGATGTAACTACAGAAGAGCCAAGCTTTAAATAGGCAAATAATCAAGGTCATTTTTGAGCGAAATGCTAATGGTCTAATCCGATTCAATGATTTATGCTAAGCTAAGCTAAAAGTGCTCCCGCCAGACCCGGAGATTGTCTGAATAGATTAAAAAATGTTCAAACTCAACTGTTTAACTCCAGGAGAGCTGTAAAATGAGCATATTTTCCAATAAAATTGGGAGTCTTCTTTTAAAAGAAACAACAAACCTTGACATCTCCAATATTGGCACTTTCAATCCTGACTTTTAAATTTTTTCCTCATACTCTCGCTGTTAGCAGACTATTAACTAAGATTTTTAGCTTAATACAGTACTAATCTGCTGCTTATTAATAGTGATTAATGTAGTAGTTGGGTTTAGGCATTAAAATAAAATCAAACTTTAGAAGTATTTATAATCAGCCACTATCTTAAATGTAAGCAGGTAATAAGTTAGTAGCTAATAGTGATAATTGGTAGTTAAACTAAAGTGTTACCATAGATTTGAACCTAACTTTTGACTTTTTCATGGTTTACTTACATACATACACTTAACACACAAATACACTTCATTGAACATGTACACATAGACATCACCTATGTACTATGTAACTGCAGGTTAGCTATGCTTATATATAGTAACTTTAACTGTTAAAAGCTAGTTAATTAGTTAAAGTTATTGGTAGCTAATAAAGTAATGGTAACTAATAACCTTCAGTTTTCTGATTTTGACTGTAATGCAATAATGTGCACCTTTTGTAAAGCTGCTTTTAAACAATAATTATGGTGAAAAGCGCTATACAAATACACTTGAATTGAATTGAACTACCATATAGTACTCGTACTCGCATTTACTAAGGATTTGACTTTTTTTTTTTGTAAAACATGGGTTTATCTAGCTATTCACACTTTCAACCTATTGATTTCTTACAGTCCAGTATGCAAAATACGCACAAAAATGTGCAATTTCAGTGTAATTCAAGTTTCTGTGGCTGCACGAGCTCATGAATAATTAATAAGGCAAGCACTGAGGGTGTTTATGATTGGCTGCATGTCTCCAAACATTGCACTTTTACATTCTCGCACTGCCATCTCCCTCATCTGGCAAGTTCTGAAACGTTGCGTAACTCAGAGTTTAACAGCGGCCTTAACCTGTAAAGACATCGTGACATTGTATGAAAAAAAGCCCTTTTCTCCTTTCAGTGCTACTTCAAAACATTGACGTCTCTCCGCCGAACGTACTGCATACCTCTCCATTTACAGCCGTGGTTGTGTTCAATTCCTTTCTTCCTGTCCCCTACAACTCGTTATTTTCTCTTTTAAAGTGGCTTCTGGGAAGTCACATCAGAGTGGCCCTGGAATGAACAATACGTGCTGGAATTTATGATCGCCACAGAAAACAGAAAGCCAAGGTCACGAACACACACACACACACACACTGCCCTTTTCATTTCCATCAGAAACAAGGTATAGAGAGAATGTTTTGTGCAATCAACACAATGTCGCCGTCCTTGATGTTGAAACTAGAGCTGTTCAGCATGGATATTGCAATGTGTGTCTGTAATAGTCACATCGCAGGATATGCAGTGTTGAGTTGGGATTATAGTTGATCATCACAACACAATACATGAGATTTGTAGAGTCACTGCAAACTATAACCATAACATTCATGATTTGCATGTGATTTAAAGGCATTTCAAAAGAGTTTAAAAGCCTTCAGGCACAATAAAAATGCATTTGTAACTTTAATGAATGCATGAATTAATACAATGATGGCTATACAGTGTTATTTTACATTTCATTATTCAATTTCTGTGCCTGAACACTGTTTGAAAACCATAAAGCGCTGTTTATTTGACTTTTTCGTTGCTCTATTGTAATCATTTCTGCTTGCATTTTGTTTATTATGTTTTATACATGACACACACCCTTACAAATCACCCCAATCAATCTAAATGAATGATTTCTTTCCAAATAGATCTGGTGAAATTGTATTCATATCCTAATATACAGTATATATTGTAGAAAAACTAAATATCGCAATGTCAGATTTTTCCAATATCGTGCAGGAAACACTTACAGTATCAGATGTGACTGTAATGGCTTAAATACTGGATTATTACTGGATTATTGATTGAACTCATCTAATCAATGCTTCTCTGTCTTTGTCTCTGTTCACAGTTGGTCCGTACATTGGCAGATACTGCGGACAGAATAGTCCAGGACGGATCATATCCTACACTGGGATTTTGGCTTTGACAATCAACACAGATAGCGCTATTGCTAAAGAGGGATTCTCGGCTAATTTCACTGTGCTGGAAAGGACGGTTCCAGATGGTAAGTCAAAACAGCAGCGAACAAAGAAACTATTATTATAACGTTTGTACACTCACATTGGATTATTTCAGTGGTCAGTCAGTAGTCAAAAATAAAATTAATGATATGACAATAAGTTACTTTAACTTATTTTAACTCTTTCCCTGCCAGCGTTTAAAAAAAAAAAAAAAAAGTTGCAGCATTTTTGATGATTTTTCACCTAAAACTGACAGCCTTCAGAATATTTTATGCTAAGAATCATTCATTCATTCATTCATTTTCCTTCGGCTTAGTCCCTTTATTAATCTGTGGTTGCCACAACGGAATGAACCGCCAACTTATCCAGCATATGTTTTACACAGCGGATGCCCTTCCAGCTGCAACCCAGTACTGGGAAACACCCATACACTCTACACTATGGCCAATTTGCTTCATCAGTTCCCCTATAGCGCATGTATTTGGACTGTGGGGGAAACCGGAGCACCCGGAGGAAACCCACGCCAACACGGGGAGAACATGCAAACTCCACACAGAAATGCCAACTGGTCCAGCCGGGACTCGAACCAGCGACCTTCTTGCTGTGAGGCGACAGTGCTAACCACCGAGCCACCGTGTAGCCCCTATGCTAAGAATATATGAGCATATTATATATCAAAATAAAGAAGCAAACCTCTGCTTTTAAACAAAGAAAGTATTTTATTCTATCTTCATGTCTTCATGTTTTATCAATACGTGAATACAGATAGGTTTCATCAAAAATGCAACATTTGTGACCCAAAAAACTGAGAAAAATGCTTTTTTCTTTCCCAAAGTAGTGCATTTTCAAGATATATAGTATATAATGCACACACACAAACACATATATACCCTTACCATAATATACCTAAAACACTGATTGCCGTCAAAACTTGTCAAAGATTGGAAGTCTTGTTTCTTTAATTGATGGGATATCTTGTTAATGGCATACAAAGAGTTAATACACTCAAAAATTACAGTATTTAAAAATTACTACCTATTTAAAATGAGCTGAAGCGTCACAATTCTAGAGTTTTTTTTGGGACAACTTAATTGTTTGAAGTTCAATCCACTTAAGTTTATAAAAACAATCAAGTTAATTTAATCGACTTATGTTAAAATGATGAAGTAATTGTGTGTAACCCAGCATTTTTGACTGTACATTAAGCAGGTGTCAATGACAGTTTTCTGGTAATGCAAAGTTTAACTTATGTATAGTCAGGTGGCGGCATGGTGGCTCAGTGGTGAGCACAGCAAGAAGGTCGCTGGTTTGAGTCCCAGCTGGGCCAGTTGGCGTTTCTGTGTGGAGTTTGCATTTTCTCCCCGTGTTGGCGTGGGTTTCCTCCGGGTGCTCCGGTTTCCCCCACAGTCCAAACACATGTGCTATAGGTGAATTAAATGAACTAAATTGGCCGTAGTGTATGAGTGTGTGTGTGCGTGTGTGTGTATGTGTGTGTGTGTGTGTGTGAGAATGAGTGTGCATGGGTGTTTCCCAGTACTGGGTTGCAGCTGGAAGGGCATCTGCTGCATAAAACATATGCTGGAATAGTTGTCGGTTCATTCCGCTGTGGCGACCCCGGATAAATAAGAGACTAAGCCGAAGGAAAATGAATGAATGAATGAATGTATAGTCAGTTTGACTGATGCAAGTAGAAAAGTTAAACAAAAAAAAAATTGGCAGCACGAATTGTTTGACAGTGCCGTTTTCAGAACAAGACAGGAATGTTAGTGAATGTTTGCGACTGAACGTCTACACAAAAGCTGAAGCATTTCCTGATGGGTGGGGTAGATCCTACTTTCACACGCACACACATACATGATGTAAGACGGTAAGCTGTTGAATCAGCTGTGGCCCTCTTTCATTAAGTGATTGTGTTAAGAGTCACGACCCATCTGCCCTTCTTTATGGAGGCTGGTTTGCTCTCGTTTTCAACCCAAAACTTGGGTTCACCTCTTCACCCCAATTTGAGAAATGCTCAGACTAAACATTTAATTTCAGGACACACCAGTAACCCTCACCCACAATCATGCAGTGCATTCAAATCTATCTCTAGACACATTCTCACTGTCTGTCTCCTTCTGTTTAGTACAAACCCGATCAGAGGTTATTAGTGTTTGTGAATCAGCACTGATATTCAGTAAATCAAAACTAATCGCTGTTGTTTTCTATCCATATTCATGCATCCCATATGAAAGAATACCAGTCCTAGAATTAATCTGTTGTGGTGATTCTGTTGTCTATTGTGTAGTTTTCTACAACTATGGGTATATTATACTACAATACACCACAGTTTACTTCAGTAAAGTGTACTTAAGTATACTTCAGTATTTATTACGGTTTATCAGTTCACTATTGTTAATACTACAGTTTGCTGGAGCTTTATTAACAAATGGGTATTGTTCAGAAACACT
>CAIGQV010016148.1:1975019-2002786 GCA_903798115.1 Danio jaintianensis
TGGATGGATGGATGGATGGATGGATGGATGGATGGATGGATGGATTGATAGATAGGTGGGTGGGTGGGTGGGTGGGTGGATGGATGGATGGATGGATGGATGGATGTACAGTGTGATTTAAAAAAAGAATACCACAACTTTAAAAGTCAGTATTTAATCAAAGAAACATGATGGAACCTTGGGTAATTAATCAATGTGAAGAGTACTTAAAGTTTTTTTTCAGTAGAAAACAAGTTCATAGATGTTGAATATGACCTCCTCCAGACACTCGAGTGACATCAACCCGATACTCGAACTCGTTCCACACTCTCTGTAGCATCTCGGGCGTAACAGTTTGGATAGCTGCAGTTATTTTAGTTCCTCAATGTGAAACTTCAGAGCTTCCTTAAATCGACGACAGAAAGAGCTTAGCTCTCCTTTTCTTCTTTGCAGAGTTCTCGATTTTCAAAGTTGGTATTCTTTTTGAATCACCCTGTATATATGGATGGATGGATGGTTGGATATATACATGGATGAATAAATGGATGGATATCTCTTGGCCATCTCTTAAATCATAATTCATGCCAAAAAATAAAACGGAATACAAAAACCTAAAATATCAATACAAAAAATAAATAAATATAGATGTTTTTTTTAATATAGAATTGATAATATTTTTGATATAATTTACAGAAGACAACAATAAAATGTAATTTGGTGTAGCAGTATTTAATGACAAAAGTCTTTTCAGCAGGAAATTTACATTAAGAAATATTAAAATAAATACTAATATAGTAATACTAATAAAATAGTAATTAATCGTCATTTTAAGTCTTTATACATCCCCCTGTCCTTCACTTGGTTTTACCCATTTGTAGTAAATAATAAATAAATAAAAAGTACGATATATATTTATTTCATTATTTATCAATCTACCTTTACCTATTAAAATATATAAATAAGTGATTATTTCTTGCAAATTATACCTGCCTTTTAAATCTGCCCTGATTTTGTGGTATTTTTCCTGTGGGCAGCTTTCCAAGGGTTTCAGACGCCTCCAATGTGTAAAGTTTATGGCTGTGTTTTACTCATTTGCGAGTTCAAGACGTGTCCGCATGCATGTTTATGTGTGCGTGCCAGACTGGCTCTAACAATACAAGGTTTGAAATAGACCTGTCAAGCTCTGCAAGCCAATTAGATGTGTGTGTGTGTGTGTGTGTGTGTCTCTATCTTCATGCCTGAAAGTAACAGTGAGCTTAAATATACCCAAAGGCCCAATTTCAGTGTCGAGCCTCAACTAAAGTACACCGTTCTCTTTTTCAGAGCGTGCATTTTTAAGGTGCGGTGCCTTGTTTCTGTCTGCCGGCCTCTAAAGTGCTTTTGTGAGGCGAGGGCCCATTTACAGACTGCTGAAACTGCAGTTCGGCGGTGGGCTTGTTGCACAAAGGAAAGCCTTTTTACTACTTAGAGCAGTAGAGCAGAGCATTGGCGTGACATTTAAAGATAGTGGACGGCTCCTCATGTGTCTCCCGCCCAGACACACACACACACACGCGTTTTGACAAGTAGAGCCCAGGGACACGATTAGCATGGATTCTGGGGTGGACGGATGGCTGTATGCTATGACTTGGGCTTAGCAACACTTTGCCATCCTGTATGGCTTATGGCTTGACCTTGTCTGGTTCAGAACGGTGTTGAATTCACTGATATTAAACGCAGGACACTAAAAGAGAGGCTGTGCATTACTGTGGTTTTACCAGTTGCCCTAGAGTTCAACAAAGTGACTTTTATTGACATTTTTGTGGTTTGAAATAATATAATGTGTAATATTATGTACACAAATAAGTCTGTAAAATAACAGAAAATGTACTGGCAGTTTATTACAAGGTTTTTGTATGAGCAATATCACACGAGTAGCAGTGAGATATGGCTGTATATCAGCACTGGTGGGAGGCGTGCGTTAGTGCTGATATACAGCCATATCTCACTGCTACTCGTGTGATATTGTGTTTATACAACAGTTCGACGGCACAATCGTGTATATAAAAAAGAAAATCAAACCCGGAGAGTCTCAAAAACCCTTTTGTAAGAGGAACTACTTTCTTCCGCCGTTCATTCACATCTGCAGCTGACGTCAGCACAGCAGAAACCGTTGCTCATTCACCAACGTCACTTTAGAGCTAGTGTTTGAATGATTCTCAATCTAAAGTGAAGACAAAACAGGGGATTTTGCCGACAAATTAAGATTAACAGGCTGAATATGACATAAAATGCCATCCATATACAGAGATATCTCCCAAGATTATTACAGTCTACAGTATTTCTCTGTTGCAAGCGGGATATCACAATAATTAACCCCGAAAAAAGCAGCGCAGTCACTACCAGATTGCTGTTGTGTTTGCGATAAGGAAAAAGGCTAAACACATGCGGGCATTTCTTCTTTCTTTCTGCCAACACAACACACATTACTGATATGCGAGTCCCATCTCACACTCAATACACTACAATTATATGGTATAAATACAGCACTACAACATACAAATGAGAGAGATCGACTTAGAATATTACTGACCCGTTTAATAATGATTTGATCAGCTGTAGTTAGAAATTACACTGTTTTAATCTTCTAAGGGCTTATTATGCGGTCCTGTCGCCATCTTGTGGATAGACAACGTCAACCATCTTTGGTCTGCTCTGTATGGCAGGCTAATGGCCGCCGACTCGCTGTCTCTCAGAAATGATAAATATTTAAAATAGGCACTATCCTTATAAATAAACTGCATAGTTGCAATCTAAACAACTACATTCTCCACTGAAAAAGCCTTATAAGTACAGTATGTTGCCCAAAAGGAGCAATATTTGTCAAACTGTCCTCAGCTTGTCGCCGTATGTGGGCGGAGTAATACACAAGGGTGAAGGGTGAAGAGGCGGGTCGAGTGCTGTTACTGGCAAAATATCGCACGGTTATCAGCCAATCAGATTCAAGAACCAGACAGAACTGTTGTATAAGTGTATTATACAACACCAACCCAGACAGTATAGCACTGCAAACTATTACACGTTCATAAAAGTCAAATTTTTAAGGTTAAAAGTTGTCAGAAGAAAGATCAAGATCCCATTATGCAATTCAAAATCAGAAATAAACAGGGAAAAACATTAAAACGTGAACCACAAAATACAGAAAACTGCTAATTTACGGATATTTTTTCAGCAATTGCAGTTCTTTTTTCACCTATATTTTGTCTTGAGAGCAAAAATACAGAAATTGAGGAAGTGAAAGAGAGAAGCTTCAAGATGCACTTCAAAAAAATCCTCTGACCTTTATATAGTGACCAGTGAAACAAGATGCTGTGACTAACAAGGTTGCTTTCATTTGTGTTTCTTGGCGGAGTTTCACCTTTCTCTGACACATTCCTGGATCCTCCCATCAGCGAGAGCATGTGCAGACTGTCAGCAGGACATCTGTGTGCATGGACATAACATAATTCGATTCATTGCAAAAACAACAGAGAGCATTGTGTAGCTGAAGCATCCCAAACACCGAGCGCTAGTTGTAACCTAGACTCTGACATCACAAAGTGGCTTTTGTCCTGCGACGCATTTGGCTCCAGAGATAATTCAATTCAAGCACTATTTAGGTTGTCACATTTGAGGACGCTGATCTAAACACATTCCTGACGTGTTTCTGTGTGTGTGTTTCTGAGTGTTAGGTGAATCCCAGTCTCGCATGCACTTTTTTTTCTTTGTCAAATATTTCCCAAATGATGTTGAACAGATTCAGGAATTTCTCACAGTATTTCCTATAATATTTTTTATTCTGGAGAAAGTCTTATTTGTTTTATTTCGGCTAGAATAAAAGCAGTTCTTAATTTTTTTTAATCCATTTTAAGGTCAATATTATTCGCCCCCTTAAGCAATATTAGTTTTGGATTGTCTCCAGAACAAACCACTGTTATACAATGACTTGCCTAATTACCCTAACTTTACCCTAATTAACCTAGTTCAGCCTTTAAATGTCACTTTAAGCTGAATACTAGTGTCTTGAAGAATATCTAGTCAAATATTATGTGCTGTCATCATGGCAAAGAGAACAGAAATCAGTTATTAGAAATGAGTTATTAAAACTATTATGATTAGAAATGTGCTGAAATAAAATCTTCTTTCCGTTAAACAGAAATTAGGGGAAAAATATACTGGGGGGTTAATAATTCAATAATTCTGACTTTAACTGTAAATATGATAAATAAATGAATGATTTAAGACAATACAGAATACACTAAGTGCAGTGAGATAATTATACTTGAAGATTTCTTGAAACAAGAAAACTTACCTAGGCTTCAGTGAAGAGAAATAAAAGTCTTAAAATGAGTATTATAACACTTATTTTAAACAGTGCATTTAGTCTTAAAACTAGCTCGTTAAACAGTTTGCTTTTCTTATTTTGTGTGAAAAGTCTTAACTAAACAGGAGGATTCTTCGTCATTTAGGAATTGTCATTATAATGGTTTAGTATTCAAATAAACCAAAGCATTTCAACTTAAAACAAGATTATTGTATGAATTAAATCAGGATCACACATACACAACACCACAATTTTTATTAGACAGTATTAACAGTAATAGACAGTACTTGACAGTATTAAAGTGTAAAAGTATCACTTGTTGCTTCTCAAAATACTGAATGTTACTGCAACAAAACATAATGAATGTATTTTGTCATTAAAAAACAAGTATAAGTGTTATTGAGCAAGTCATTACAGCTAAAATTCATTCATTCATTTTCGGCTTAGTCCCTTTATTAATCTGGGGTCGCCACAGCGGAATGAACCGCCAACTTATCCAGCACATGTTTTATGCAGCGGATGCCCTTCCAGCTGCAACCAATCACTAGGAAACACCCATACACACTCATTCGCACACATAAACTATGGACAATTTAGCTTACCTAATTCACCTATAGTGCATGTGTTTGGACTGTGGGGGAAACCGGAGCACCCGGAGGAAACCCACGCCAACACGGGGAGAACATGCAAACTCCACACAGAAATGGCAACTGACCCAGCCGAGGCTCAAACCAGTGACCTTCTTGCTGTGAGGCGACAGTGCTAATAGAACATCTAACTTCACGCTTTACTATGTAATAAAAAAATTATAAGTAATCTTAAAACAATCTTAATAATCTTAAACAGTCTGATTGCATACTTAAAGCAAGCTCAGTATGATTTTTAGGCTAGAAATCTGTAACTCTTGACTAGATAAAGGTTTTTTTTGGCAGTGTCAACACTATGTCCTCTGTGGCCCCCTTAAACAAACCTAATTAATAATTAATGTGTTTTGTTTTTCGTTTGTCAGATTTTCCAGGGTAACACCAACTCTACCGATGTAGTGAAAGCCATGAAAGACTAACTCATTTGCCATTACTCTCAACAGTAAATGAATTGCAGGTCAATTTTAGGTATAATATGCTTCTGATGAGCAGCTACTCAGAGGTATTTTTTCAGGACTTTATCTACTGTACAGGCTATATGTGTAAAAAAAAATGAAGAAAAATAATAATAAAAAAATCACTAATTAATTCATAAATTTTATTATAATAGGCCCTGTTGAAGATTTTGTTTAGAGTTTAAGCTATAAGCCTGTGCCCCCCTTAAACAAACCTAGTACATAATTAATGTGTTTGTTTTTGATTTGTCAGATTTTCCAGGGTAACAACAACCCTACTGATGTAGTGAAAGCCAAGTTTCCAAAGCCCACGCTCACCCGATACCTGCGGATCCGACCCATTAACTGGGAAACTGGCATCGCACTGCGGTTCGAGGTCTACGGATGCAAGATCTCAGGTTGGTGCCAAACTAATCTCTTTAATACTTATTTTATTAAAGAATACAACCTTGCATAGAGTACAAAACAAGTGTAAAAGTTTAGTTTTTTGCATGTTAGTCCATCAATTTCTAGCTATCATAATGGTTGTAAATACATATAGAGAACATAAAAAGCATCCTTAGGACATATAAAGGAGGAACGAAAAAAAAAAAATATATATATATATATTTATATATATATTAATTCATTCATTTTCTTTTCGGCTTAGTCCCTTTATTAATTAGGGGTCGCCACAGCAGAATGAACCACCAACTTATCCAGCATATGTTTTACACAGCGGATGCCCTTCCAGCTGCAACCCAACACTGGGAAACACCCATACACTCTTGCATTCACACACATACACTACAGCCAGTTTAGCTTATTCAATTCACCTGTACCGCATGTGTTTGGACTGTGGGGGAAACCGGAGCAGTCGGAGGAAACCCACACCAACATGGGGAGAACATGCAAACTCCACACAGAAATGCCAACTGACCCAGCCGGGGCTCGAACCAGTAACCTTCTTGCTATGAGGCGATCGTGCTACCCACTGTGCCACCGTGACGCCCAATATACATATATATAATAATTAAAAAAAAGAAATAATAATAAATAAAATAAAACAAAAAAAGGGACAATAAGATGGATAAAATGGAGATGGAGAGTAAACGAATCTGTTTTTATGTCAAAAGTACAGCGGCTGAGAGAGCTTAACGCGCTGCAATTTAAGAAAACACATGCAATTACAAAAGAAACACCAGCAGATTAAGAAAAGATCCTCATCGGTTTGACAGCAGACGTGTTGCGAACAACGCAAACACATAAAAAAAAACACGGTGCATTTTCTCACAATGCAAACTAATTAAGTGTAATGTTCAACTCACCTTTCAAAGATCACCTGAAACATCACTGAGCACTAGTTACGGCACAATAAACAACACCAAGCCGGGTCCATCACGTTTCTGGGTCCCCTTGAAACATTCAATTCAATTCAAGTTTATTTGTATAGCTATTTTACAGTAATTATTGTTTCAAAGCAGCTTTACAAGGTGCACATTATTGCATTACAGTCAAATTAAGTTAAAGTTAAAATCGAATATAAGTTATTATATATAAACATACTTAACCTGCAGTTTTACAGGACATAGGTGATGTCTATGTTCAGTGAAGTGTATTTGTATATTTAAGTGGATGTGTTGTCCTTGAAATCCTCTATGGTTGGCATCATCTCTTCGTATGTGTTGTCCTTGAGGTCCTCGATGGTTGGCATCATTTCTTCACAGGTCTTGGATCCCATCAATGGGGGCTGCACAATCTCTAGAGGCCTCGGTATGAGTATCCCCAGGTGGGACTAGAGAACAAAGAAAATAATTAGCATAGCTGCTGTTCTTAGTGTGTTTGAACAAGAGATATTAAATGTCAATGTGAAAATGAAGTGCTATAAATGAAAATAAGAGATATATAAACAAACATATAAAGCAAATATGTATTTCTAACAAAATGCCTGGTGCATTAAGACAGGAGGAGTGTGTCCTACGTGTGGTTTGTCAAGCCTACTCACCTGCTTGGAGCACACTCATGCATCGTACCGTTATGCGATGCATTGTGTGTACGCTTTACTAAAAAGATAGGTCTTTAATCTAGTTTTGAACTGAAAGAGTGTGTCTGAGCCTCGGACATTATCAGGAAGGCTATTCCAGAATTTAGGAGCCATAAATGAGAAGGCTCGACCTCCTTTAGTAGACTTTGTTAAACGCTAAACATGTGTTCTGTGCTATTTGCATGTGTTGTAAGAAGATGCAGGCATTTTTTTTTATGTGCTTCCATTGTGAGGATTTGCAACGCGTATGCTGTCAGACGGATGAGAATATTTTCTTAATCTGCTATCGTTTTTGTAATTGCGTGCCTTTTCTTAAACTGCAGCACATTAAGCTCTCTTGGCCACTATACGAAAGTCTCAAAACAAACTGTCAACAGCACAACTGGGATAAATCAAAGATTCCCTTCTGCACCAAAGTGTTGATTCAGATTCAGAAGCCGTGTTTTGTCAACACAGCACTCCATCATGATCTTTCAATTAGACGGTTTACGTTTTGCTCGCTTTGGAGGCAGGCGTACAGAGAAGTGTTTATTCATGCCTCTGAAAGCCATGTGTGAACGGTGCGATAGTAGAGGAGCTAATGCATTATAGACAAGTGTTCACATCGACGGAAAGGACCGCGCATTCATGTTTCCCCACGTTTGGATGTACTTCATTCAAAATGAATGGCGTGCACAGCATGAACTGCTGCAACCTCTTCACTTAAACCCCAATACTGCCTCTATACACTCCTCCCCTGAGCCATAACCTCACACACACACACACATGCAAACACAGATGAAGTCAAAATGATTCGCCCTCCTGTGATTTTCTTTGTCAAATATTTCCCAAATGATGTTGAACAGATGCAGGAATTTTTCACAGTATTTCCTACAATATTTTTTCTTCTGGAGAAAGTCTTATTTGTTTTATTTCAGCTAGAATAAAAGCAGTTCTTAATTTTTTTAAAGCCATTTTAAGGTCAATATTATTCGCCCCCTTAAGCAATATTAGTTTTGGATTGTCTCCAGAACAAACCACTGTTATACAATGACTTGCCTAATTACCCTAACTTTACCCCTAATTAACCTAGTAAAGCCTTTAAATGTCACTTTTTTTAAAGTATTTTTTACTTTAGTATATATTTTTAGTATGTTTCCCAATTAACATAGATTTTTACAGCACATATTTTAAACATAATAGCTTTAATAACTAATTCCTAATAACTAATTTACTTCTTTTGTCATGAAGACAGGAATTAATTAATTAATAATTAATAGGTTAACAAGGAAAGCTTGGTTAGTTATTGGACAACTGTTAATCATTGTTCTTTGTTAATTATTGTTTTTATAGATATTATTGCGTTTATTGTTATTATTGTGTATTGTTAATTATTGTTCTGTAGCCAATCGGGGGACAAAAAGCTTAAAGGGGCTAATAAGACTGACTTTTAAATAGTTTTTTAGTAAAACATTTAGTAAAACTAGGGAACTCCAGCAACTCTTGTAATAAAATTAGAATATTTTAATGAAATAAAATAAATGCCCACGTGTTTCAGCTTAAAAACCTTCCTCAGGGCACAAAAACATGTTAGCATTTATTATATTTCATAAAAATTTTCTCCTTTTATTACAAGTGTTGCTGGAGTTCCCTAGTTTTACTATATTTGCATTTTGTTCATGCACCTTGTATGGTGGTTGAGTGCTCCAAAAAATAATAAAAATACAGCTTAATCCAGCAAAACTTAAAGAAATGAGACTTTTTCCAGAAAAAAATTATATATATATATATATGTATGTAGGAAATACTGTGAAAATGTCCTTGCTCTATTAAACATCGCTTGGGAAATATTTAAAAAAAGCTAACAAATTTGACTGGAGGGCGAATAATTTTGACTTCAGCTGTACATATTGCACATGCAAATGCACACATTGAGATCTCCACCCACCAGCCGCACTCAGGCCCAGCTGGCCCTGGCCTCATTTGCATACTCATCTGCATGTTCTGGCATGGCTCCACCCTTCAGAGCTTTGATTGCGAGGTCTTTCATATCATCAGCGCTGAGAACATTTCCTCGTATGTGCAGGAGGAAGGCCAATGTGTTTGCCGTCATACATCAGCTGTACATTCAACATGTACAGTTGAAGTCAGAATTATTCGCCCTCTTGTGATTTTTTTATTTTATTTTTCCAATATTTCCCAAATGATGTTGAACAGATTCAGGAATTTTTCACAGTATTTCCTATAATATTTTTTCTTCTGAAGAAAGTCTTATTTGTTTTATTTCGGCTAGAATAAAAGCAGTTCTTAATTGTTTTAAAGCCATTTTAAGGTCAATATTATTCGCCCCCTTAAACAATATTAGTTTTGGATTGTCTCCAGAACAAACCACTGTTATACAATGACTTGCCTAATTACCCTAACTTTACCCTAATTAACCTAGTTCAGCCTTTAAATGTCACTTTAAGCTGAATACTAGTATCTTGAAGAATATCTAGTCAAATATTATGTGCTGTCATCATGGCAAAGATAAAAGAAATCAGTTATTAGAGATGAGTTATTAAAACTGTTATGTTTAGAAATGTGCTGAAATAAAATCTTCTCTGCGTTAAACAGAAATTGGGGAAAAAATATACAGGCGCTTATTTTTATTCTCCGTGTGTGTGTGCACAGATTTAGCACTGGTTGTATATTTGCGTGTATATGTGTGTGCGTGCGCGTGGTACGCCACAGTTCTGGGGCGCAGCTGTTGCAGTCATGTTTTGGATGGGAGAACAGACCGCATTTTGAACACATCACAGGAGCGGATGCCTCCCAGTGACATCATCAGTGGGTATTGGGAAGATGCCGCCATGCCGGCCAACTGATCAGAGAAAAATCTCCCCCATTATTTCACCTTCTATTAAGTGAAGTTGTAAATGATTTTCATAATGATTTTACTACTTTCCTCCCACATTCCTGCATTGATACATAAATATTAAAAATGCACAATAAACAATTGACATTATGGGGGAGGGGCCAGTTTGTTGAACTGATAGAGTACAACTGTCATGATGGAGTGCTGTTTAACAGACTGAATGGCGGCATGGTGGCTCAGTGGTTAGCACAGTGGCCTCACAGCAAGAAGGTCGCTGGTTCGAGTCCCGGCTGGGCCAGCTGGCGTTTCTGTGTGGAGTTTGCATGTTCACCCCGTGTTGGCGTGGGTTTCCTCCGGGTGCTCCGGTTTCCCCCACAGTCCAGACACATGCGCTATAGGGGAATGGGGTAAACTAAATTGACCGTAGTGTATGTGTGTGAATGAGTGTGTATGGGTGTTTCCCAGTAATGGTTTGCGGCTGGAAGGGCATCCGCTGCGTAAAACATATGCTGGAATTGGCGGTTCATACCCAGAGGAAACCCATGCCAACACAGGGAGAACGTGTAAACCCCACACAGAAATGCCAACTGGCCCAGCCGGGACTCGAACCAGCGACCTTCTTGCTGTGAGGCGACAGTGCTAACCACTGAGCCACCATGTCGCTCTCGAAACTAAATGTATAAAAACTAAATAGAAATGTGAAACTCATTTGCCATTAATCTCAACAATAAATGAATTGCAGGTCAATTGAAGGGCTAATATGGACACGGTGGCTCAGTGGTTAGCACTGTCACCTCACAGCAAGAAGGTCGCTGGTTTGAAGGAGAATGAATGAATAAATGAATGAAGGGCCAATATGCTTCCGATGAGCAGCTACTCAGAAAACAAAATGAGCTATATTTTTTTGGGAAATAGATTTATGAATTGGCAGGACTTTACCTACTGTTAATAAAAATAGGTAAATATAGGCTATATGTGTAAAAAATTAAGAAAAACAATAATTAACAATCTAATAATAATAAAAAAACTCTAAGACATTTTACATTACGCCCGTCTTTACTTACTACTGCATGAGTTGGAAACAAATATCTCTCTCTATTATGGTGAGTTGTATTAGTTTGTTTTAATTTGTTGTTGCATGCATTTGTGATATAGATGTCATTTCACATACATTCCAACCAAAATACATAGCCTAACAACACACCCCACCCCCTCCCAGTCCACAATAAATTATTAATAAAAAAACCAGTGCTATGTAAAAGTGTTGCAGACCCCTGGATCAGGGCATAGGGATGAGCCCTTATATAAGTAACGCAATGCACAACTTCCTATAAGTATACAGTAAAAAATGCTGGGTTTCACACAATCGATTTATGTTGGGACAGGTTAACTTATTAGTTTTTACCAATTTAAGTGGATTGAACATAAAACAATTAAGTTGTCCCCCAAAAAAACTCAAGAATTGTGTTGTTTCAGCTCAATTTAAATAAGTAGTTTGAACAAACATCAACAACTTACAACTTTTCCATCAGTTGTAGTCGAAGTTGCCAGTTTTGAGCACTTTGGTTTGGAATAGCACGTCAATACTGCGGCCATGATTGTTTTCACTCCAAAGTGCCCTTCGGAGGGCAATATATCTCATTTTGGAACGCTCTGAAAGTCTGATAGGCTTTCAACGACCACGCAGCCATTAATAAACTTCCTCCCGCTGTTTGTAAATAAAACCATCTGTGTGTGTGTGGTCATCCAGCCTTTATGTGCTGTGCGCAGTCCAAACCAACAGATGAAACGCGTGCTGCACATGGTCCAGTCCAGCCTCGGGGTGTGTCCGTCAGGGTCTACCACACTAGCAGATTCTAGCAAGCATCACCATCTGAGATCCATAAACAGGTCCTGATGACAGTGCCAACAGGCAGATTGAAAATAAACTTGGTCGACTTCCAAACATCGAGGACCAAGCACCTCAGCGCAGATCCTTCTTTCATTCAGGTCCCAGAACAGTCTGGCTTGCATATATATCACAAATTACACACAGAAACATCTTTAAAATCTGGCGAGGGCTTGAGAAACCCAACCCTGGCCATACATTCACAGACAAACAATGGAAAAATCAAAGTCCTAGATAAGAATAAGATGATTCTGACCAGTGCTTAATTTGTAAATGAATAATTCCCGGAACAAAACCAGGAAATAAAAGTCACTCTTCAGTTCAGTTCACTATTATGTGCCAAGTGAAAAAATAATAAATAAATAACTCACTCAGTCTAGAAGAGCCCACGGTTACCTCTTCTGTCATGTTTTCTGTCTGACTTGGGATCGCTTTGATTCTGTCTCCCGCTATCCTGATCTATTCGCGCAGTTTCATCTTCTCAAGATCTCTTTTTAACAGGCTCATTATCAGATTTACTCGTGGTTTTAAATAATGAAAATATGCTTGACTACCTTTTTGCCATTTTGAAAATATAAATATTATTTAGACAGGCCACTATGCCATTATTCATTTTCGCTGCTCACTGTGCGCGAAACAATCACCAACCAATGAGAGTGATTGTAAACATAAGAAAGCCAATATTTAAACGTGACTTTTGCTTTAACTTGCGCATGGTGACTACCGTCGCGCACACAATCCACACATCTCTCACACACACACACACACACACACACACACACACACGTAGGTATTCACCACGCACAAGTTACTTGTTGCTGGAAACAGTCTAGATGATCCTTTTATTCTTTGGTCTGGAGCACACGGCGTCCATTTCTCCCCCAAAAAATACCTGAAATACTGATTCATCTGACCACAGTACACGTTTCCACTGTGTGATGGTCCATCCCAGATGCCTCCGAGAACGGCACTTCTGGACATACACCATAAGAATGATATAACAGAAAATTTTAGCTGTTTTAAAATCTTGACTTTTCCAAACCACGGTAAACCTTGAAACCGGTTGCCATCCCATGCCTAGTCCTAAGAATTTGTTGCTTTAGGAGCCTGGAGCTTACATTTGGACACACAGACAAGTGCTCTTTCCATTCCAAAACTGCAGAGGAAGTTCCCTACATCAGTACAAAGGCAGTGTTGTGAATGAAAACTCTGTTCTGGTGGTATTTCACGGGACATTAGGTCCATCTGTGACTAGTCCGAGATTGTCTCCCTGCTCCACGGGTGCTGATCGTAGATTACGGTATCACTGGCAGGTCACGAATCCCAAAAGCGTTGGAGAAGGTATGAAACGTCGTGACAGGCAACACACAGACAACACTGCATGTCTGATCATTTCCCTCAAACTCAACCTGCCTAAACATAGCAAAGCGTGAAATATCTTATTATCAGCGCTGGAAACAAAGCAAGTCAGTTCGGAAAGATGAAGACAGATTGCGAGAAAGATGAAGCAGTAGGTTTGAATGGATAAATATATCACGGTATTGTGATTACCGCTCTAAAAAATGTTCATTTTAAATGTCTGGGTTAAAAAAAACTACTTTTTCCCCCTCATTGAACACAATACATTTCATTTTGAGACACACTTAAACTATTTTGGAGCAGTAAACATGTCAGGCTAAATAATAAGAAAAAGAAATCATTGACTTCTGCTGTTCTTTTCTGTGGATATAAAGTAAAGCCACTGCACTGTTCAACTCTACAGCATGCTGGATGTTGGTGTATAAGTGATTTGTTTTTTAGATGTTCCCTCAATCGTGGGCTTTTGATGTGGAGGCTCCTTTTCTTGCCCTAAAAAAACTAAATAAAATAATGTTAAAAAAAAAACTACATATACCGTAGGAACAGTATAACAGAAAGCAGACGAGAAACCAAAGGAAAAGGAGGGTAGAAATGAAGCTTGAGAGGCGAAAGCACTGGAGAGGTTTTAATTAGGTAGCTTGAGGAAAAGAGGCAGGAGAGTTAATGCACAAGGTCGGGCGGTGAAAGGAAGACGGAGAGAGAGAGAAACAAAGAGAACAAGAGGTATTTTATCTCTTCTGTCCACTTCATCCGTCTTTCCTGTGCAGTGAATGTCTTTCTGTCTCTCTTTGTCTGGCCTCTTTATGGCCTGTGACCTCTTTAGGTTGTTGGTAAAAATGTTTCCCAGTTCAACGAGACGAGAAGGTTTCTACATGTTTATCAGTCACTTTCTCTTATTCTCAGACTCATCCAGTCACAGCTAATCTAATCCTTCATAGACACTTCCACAATTATCATTCATTCAAGTCTACTGGTCACAAACATCTCTCTTTTTCTCTGTCCTCCAGAAATAATATGCCAAAATGAAGTGAGTTTTTGCTTAAAACAAGCGAAATAATCTGCCAATGGGGTAAAAAATTATCTTGTTTAAAGTGAAGCGCTTGTCACTAGCTCTGGTTTACTCATGGGATGTTTTTTTCCCTTGCACAAACATTTTGCTTAAATTCAATTATTTGATCTTGCACAGGTAGATGTGTTTGAGGAGAATTACACGTGTTCACAGCGCACCACGTCAATATAATTCACCTCTATTCACACGTTTTAATTCACTTTGTATGTAATTTACTTGTGCACACTGCAAAAAAGAAAATGCTTTTCTTTGATTTTTTTTAACTTGTTTCTAGTCCAAATACCTACAAATTCTTGAATCAAGAAGCATTTTCTAGACAAGCACAAATGATTGTCTTGTTTTCAGAAACAATATGCCAAAATCAAGTGAGTTTTTCCTTAAAACAAGCTAAATAATCTGCTAATGGGGTTAAAAAATGACCTTGTTTAAACGCGAAGCACTTGTCACTAGCTCTGGTTTACTTATGGGATGTTTTTTTTTGCCTCGCACAAATCTTTAGCTTGAATTCAATTATTTAATCTTGCACAGGTAGATGCGTTTGAGAAGATTTACATGTGTTTGCGGCATACCACGTCAATCATTTCAATATAATTTAGCTAAATTTGAATTGACTTTGTATGGAATTTACTTCTGCACACTGCAAAAAAAAATATTTTCTTACAATTTTTTTTTTTACTTGTTTCTAGAAATATGCCAAAATCAAGTGAGCTTTTCCTTAAAACAAGTAAAATAAACTGCCAGTGGGGTACAAAAATGATCTTGTTTAGAAGCGAAACACCTCGTCACTAGCTCTGGTTTACTCATGGGATGTTTTTTCCCTTGCACAATTCTTTTGCTTAAATTCAATTATTTGATCTTGGGCGGTAGATGCGTTTGAGGAGAATTATGTGTGTTCGCAGCATACCACATCAATCAATTCAATATAATCCGCCTCTATTCGCACGTTTGAATTGACGTTGTATGTAATTTACTTGTGCACACTCGTTTTTTTTTTTTTTACTTGTTTCTAGTCCAAATATCTAAAAATTCTTGAATCAAGAAGCATTTTCTAGACGAGCACAAATTATTGTCTTGTTTTCAGAAGTAATATGACAAAATCAAGTGAGCTTTTCCTTAAAACAAGCAAAATAATCTGCCAATGGGGTAATAAAAATAATCTTGCTTCGCTTAGACATAAGATTATTTAGTTTAGTGTGAATTTAGCATTCATTGGTGAACCATTTGAAATTTCCCTCAGTCTAACACTGTCTTTGTCCCTCAACAGAGTATCCGTGCTCAGGAATGTTGGGAATGGTTTCAGGCCTGATCGCAGACTCTCAGATCACCGTATCGTCCCACATCGAGCGTACCTGGGTTTCAGAAAACGCTCGTCTGCTGACCAGCCGTTCAGGATGGATGTTACTGCCACAGTCGCAACCTTATGCGGACGAATGGCTGCAGATAGATCTGGCCGAAGAAAAACTAGTCAAAGGTTTGATCATCCAGGGAGGCAAACACAGGGATAACAAGGTGTTCATGAAGAAGTTTCGTCTGGGATACAGCAACAACGGATCCGATTGGAAATTGGTGATGGATGCTACCGGCAACAAGCCCAAGGTAAAATATAGGGACATAAACTGCATGCTCATTTAGAATTGTTGTGAATAAGTATCAGGTTGAACTGGACTGGACTAGTCTCTTAGTTTCTAGGTAATTAGTTGGAGAATATGGAGCTATAATGTATTTTTCCCAAAGCCCTCAGATGGGATGGAGGAGAGAATAACAATAATCAAACTAGTGCTGTGAGCACAGTATTGGGGAGAAAAATAGAGAGTGTAGAAACTAGCACAGATACATTATGTAGGAAATCAATTAACTAGAACAACAGTCAATTATACAGGATAGATGCTTGTTTCTTGTCTATATATCTAAAAAGTCTCAAATCAAGAAGCATTTTCTAAAGAAGTCAAAAATATTGTCTTATTTTCAGAAATAATGAGTCAAAATTAAGTGATTTTTTCCTTAAAACAAGCAAAAATAATCTGCCAATGGGGCAAGCAATGTTATTGCTTATTATAATAAGCACTATTATAAATTGTTATACAAGTAATGTTATAAAATGTTATTTCAAAGCAAAAACAAGATTATTTTGGTTGTTTTAAGGAAAAATTCAGACTTAATACTTCTAAAAAACAAGACAATGATTTTTACTTCTTTAGAAAAAGTTTCTTGATTTAAGAATTTACAGATATTTGGGCTTGAAATGAGACAAAAGCTCTAAGTAAGAAAATAATTGTTTTGCACTGTAGCGATTGTGGTCACCATCCATGAAACGGGAAAAGAAATGAAACATAAATCATAAATTTTTCTTTTTGTAGAGCATAGACTATATACTTTATCCCTCATTAGAATATTAGAGACCCCATAGAAACCCCTTAAATCTGTTCCTTAGCTTGAAGGACAAAAGTCGACGCATTATCTAAAAGTCGAGGGGCATTAATGTTCTTTCATGACTGCTTGTCTTCTTCTGAACCCTTTTTTTTCTTTCTAGCAAGTGTATTTTTCTCAGTCTGTCTCCTCTAAAACCTTGTGTCTTGGTTGTAAGACTTCAGAAGAATGCTTTTGTGCATCTTGCTGTATTTAATACTTTGTATAAAAGGAAATGTCTGGATTTTTGGTAATGACAACTTCAAGATGCCTCTTATATGGAGAATGAAGCCGCATGCATTGCTCAGGTGTGATTTATTTGATTTTTTTTCCCCTCAGACTTCAACAGAGTCTAAAAATCTTGACGGTACTGTCTATAAATCTGACCTTTAGTTCTTATTTTTCTACTGGATTCAGCTCAGGTGTTTGGCTGGTCATTCTAGCAGCTTTATTTTCTGTCTCTGAAACCAATTTAGTGTTTTCTTGGCTTTTTTTTCTTCTTTGTGTTTGGGATCATTGTCTTGCTGAAATGTCCACCCTGGTTTCATTATCTGGTAAAGTAGGTGTTGCTGAAGCAGATCATATTTATTTTCCCTGAAGAGTTGCTGAATAATACTGAGAGATTTCAGCTGCTGTCTGGGCTTTCCATGTCTTTTTAAACCTTCCTTTCTTCATGTGTTCAACGCCTTTTCCATGTCATTTCAGTTAATTACACAAAACTTAAATTCTTAAATTAAATTGTTTTCTTCCTATGTATGGATTACTTAGTGTTTTTTTTTTCTTCTGGTGAGTGTCTTTGTGTTTTTCTCAGTCCGTCTCCTGTAGAACCTTGTATGGTTGTAAGACTTCAAAAATGTGAAGTCAAAGGCGGATGCTTTTGTGCATCTTGCTGTCATAGACCGCAGTGTTAGCCTGTAGCCTTTCTTTTTTGGGCCAGCTCAGCCGTGCAGTGTCAGAAGCTGAAGTCTTTCTTTTCTCTAGTGCTTTGTTGCATTAGAAATACAGCAGCGGCGCTTAAGTTAAGAAAGGTGCAAGCTGTGTGCCCTTGCACTTGTTCTCTTTCATTAAAGCTCTGTGCTTTGCTTTCCCTGTCAGACTCTGGGATACTCTTAATAAATCCTTCCCCTTTATCTTTTTCCTTTTCCTTCTTTTTCTCTCTGCTTGACTGCTAACTACTGTCTCGGACTCTGTCGTTGTTCTTTGCAGATTTTTGAGGGAAATTTGAACTATGACACCCCAGCATTGAGGAAAATGGAGCCTGTATTGACACGATTTGTAAGGATTTACCCAGATAGAGGCACTCCCGCTGGGATGGGGCTCAGACTGGAACTTTTGGGATGTGAAATGGAAGGTAAGATGAAAACTGATTCACACGCACACACACCTATAACCACAAACCTGGAGGAGTGCTGTAGCAACACTTCTAACACAGTTGATCAGCTGTTATAAAAACAGTGTAAATTTAGCTCAGAGTTATATATTGCTAGTGTAGCATCACATTTCTGTATGACATCTTCCGAGTAGCTTCCTTAACTGTGAAATGCTTTTCTTACTTAGAGTTTTTGTCTCGTTTCTAGTCCAAATATCTAAAAATTCTTAAATCAAGAAGCATTTTCTGGACATATAGTCTTGTTTTCAGAAATAATGAGTCAAAATTAAGTGAGTTTTCCACAATACAAATAAAACATATTTTAATATGAATTTCAACAAATAAACACCCTTAATGTGTTTGTCTTTATTACGGTTGTCACGTGAATTTAACTCCTGATATAAATAAATCTCTGAACTTCAGTAATAAATAGTTATATAAAAAGTTTCGCTCCTTTATTTAGCCGCAATGACTTATGGGACTTCTAGAGCTAATTCTGCGGGTAAAGTCTGCATTTGATATACCCTCAATATCAAGAATGCATCAGGGTTCTGTCACATGTTCTTGCGGTCTTAAGTATTGGAACTGAACTTTGGTGGTTGACGTTTACGTTACATGAGAACACAAGGACGCAAATATTCCCATTGTTTTGCTGAAATGTCCACCCTGGTATCATCATCATCATCACCATCTGGTAATGTAAGTGTTGCTGAAGCAGATAATATTCATTTACACTTGACGAGTTGCTGAATAATACTGAGAGATTTCAGCTGCTGTCTGGGCTTTCCATGCCTCTTTACACCATCCTTTCTTCATGTGTTCAATACTTTGTCCCTGTCGTTTCAATTAATTACACAGAACTTCATTCCTAAACTAATTCGTTTTGTTTTCGTTGTATGTATGGATTACTTTGGTTGTTCCTATCATCTGGTGAAAATTTCAAGTCAACAGCGTCTTTGCTGTTGAAAAATGGTGACGTGTTCAATAATTATTTGACCTGCTATATAATTCATTTCACGTTTACTTGTAAAGCATTTTCACAATAATCATAATTCCAAAGCAGCTTCACAAAAGGTGCGCATCATTACATTGAAGTCAATAATGCATTGTCTGAGTGCCCTCAAAAGACATATTGTCTAAACCAAGTGAACAAAAGACAAACAAAGTCCTAGACGTCTGATCTTAAAAGCGGGTTTGAATTGTGTGGTCTTATTAGTACAGATGCTTTTTTTATTGAATTTGGACTTATCCACTCTAGAGAGCAGGATAGGGTACGGCTTAGCTTTCTGAGAGATTTTCCGCTGCTGTCTGGGCTTTCCATGCCTTTTTACTCCTTCCTTTCTTCATGTGTTCAATGCTTTTTCCCTGTCGTTTCAATTAATTACACAGAACTTCATTCCTAAACTAATTAGTTTTGTTTTCTTTGGATGTATGGATTACTTTGCTTGTTCCTGACTGATCTGGTGAAAATTTCACGTCAACAGCACTTTTAGAAATATGTTTTCTGAGAAAAATTCAATACATATTTAATACTTATTTTACCCGAATAATTAAATGCAATTCAAGTTTACTTGTAAAGCATTTTCACAATAATCATAACTCCAAAGCAGCTTCACAAAAGGTGCGCATCATTACATTGCAGTCAATAATGCATTGTCTGAGTGCCCTCAAAAGACATATTGTCTAAACCAAGTGAACAAAAGACAGACGAAATGACAGACGTTTGATCTTAAAAGCGAGTTTGAAGTGTGTGGTCTTATTAGTACAGATGCTTTTTTTATTGAATTTGGACTTATCCACTCTAGAGAGCAGGATAGGGTACGGCTTAACTTTCTTCATAATTACTTGTCCCATCAAAGGATGTCTCCTACACAGAAACGCAGGGACACTCCTAAATAACAGCTGGAGATAATCTTTGGTCCACCTGCCTTGAAGGATTACGGAAAGGTCCTTGATGTCTTCCCCTCTGTCTTTATTCTGAATTAGTTTAGCTCTGATGGTGTGTGTGTGTGTGCGTGCGTGTCTGTGTCTGTGTGTGTGTGTGTGTGCGTGTGCGTGTGCGTGTGCGTGTGCTTGTGTGTTTTCTGTTGAGGCAGCGTTAAGTGGATTTACATATTGGATTTCTGAGAGACTGTGAGACTTGCTTGTGTAAGCCACAGCATCCCATCGGGAGCTTTAGTCGGATGATAATGCTTGTTTTCACTTTTAATGCCAGCACACGCACATGCAGTCCAACACTCGCTATGCACTACCAGTCAAAAGTTGGAGATTTTCTTTTTATTTCTTACAAAAATCCAATTATGCTTATCAGGGCTGCATTTACTTGATCAAAAATACAGTAAAAATATTATTTATGAGTATTTATTTATATTATTTATTATTTATTTATTTTAAAAAAAATCCTAATTGAATGTAGTTTCAAATGCAATTTATTCCCGTGATCCAAAGCTGAATTTTCATCATCATTACTCTTTGGTGTCACGTGATCAGTTCTATTATGATCAGTTGTTATTGCTACAAAATTACTAATAATGATTGTTACAATTATCAGTGCTGGAAAAATGTGTCCTGCTTCATAGTATCATGGAAACTGTGATGTATTTTACTTTTAGGATTCTTTGATAAAAAGAAAGCTCAAAATAATAGCTTTTATTTGCAATTTTTTAACATTATAAATGTTTACTTTCATTCATTCATTCATTCATTCATTTTCCTTCGGCTTAGTTCCTTTATTTATCAGGGGTCGCCACAGCGGAATGAACCGCCAACTTATCCAGCATATGTTTTACACAGCGGATGCCCTTCCAGCTGCAACCCAGCACTGGGAAACACCCATACACACTCATTCTCTCACACACACATACACTACAGCCAATTTAGTTCATCAATTCCCCTATAGCGCATGTGTTTGGACTGTGGGGTAAAATAGTAATAATAATAATAATAATAATAATGGTATTTTTGAATGGTATTGAATCTGTTTCCCAAACTGACAACAAAAAACAATACCACCAATAATAATAATAATAATAATAATAATAATAATAATAATAGTAGTAGTAATAATAATTTAAAAAACATTCCTTCATGAGCAGATCTGAAGGATTATGTGAAACTGAAGACTGGTCATACCTAAAATTCAATTTTAAACCACAAGAATTAATTAAATATGCAACCACGTTCAATAAAATAACATCATTTTAATATTGCAATAACATTTCACATTTGCACAATTTTGACTGAATGTCTTTAAAACATTTTTAAAATTCATGCAATGCAAAAAAAATGCTTTTATTACTTAGAGTTTTTGCCTCGTTTCTTGTCCAAATATATTAAAATATTTAATATAAATATTAAATCAAGAAACATTCTTTAGACAAGCAAAAAAATATTGTCTTGTTTTCAGAAATAATGAGTCAAAATTATTATTATTAATAATCTCATATCAAAGCAAAAACAAGATTATTTTTCTTACTCCATTGGCAGATTATTTTGCTTGTTTTAAGGAAAAATGCACTTAATTTTGACTCATTATTTCTGAAAACAAAACAATATTTTTGATTTAAGAATATTTAGATGTTTGGACTAAAAACAAGACAAAAACTCCATGTAAGAAAAGCATACAGATTCCCAACTTTTGACTGGTAGTGTATAAAATCACCTAGTTTTACCTAAAACTACACTTATAATCAAACAAGTGTTCCCATAGGCACACATACACACTCCCAACAGCAGGGCGCCGAGTCCTAGCAGGCGCGTATGTGACCAACAGTGCTGTCCAAGCCACTGCTATGACCTCTGCGTGACCTTTCGGCTTTAGAGACTCTCTTAAAAATGCCCACACAACTTCCACTCCAGCTCCAGTTTCCCCATCTCCCTCCCTGCGCATTTGTTCCCCCTTATTTCGATCCCGGGAAAACCCTGCAGGCTTAAGGGCAGCTCATTACAAGCTGAGAGTAAACACAGGGCTTTAGGCAGATGTAGGCAAAGGCCACATCCAAAGGGGGCACGGGCGGCCATAATGAGAGGATTCAACCATCTGTACGGGCCCAGGGTGGAGCAGAACATGCAAAACCCCAGCACCCAGAGTCACGCACAGGCCTGCATCAAACGTTTGCACACTTGGAAAGACTACAGAAGGAACATAATCGTTAAGATGATTTGTGGCAACGACAACAAAAATGCAATGGCTTTTGGATGTTCAGTATTCACCTACTGTGGAAATTTGACCGTGCCATGTTTTTTGGGGATGAGAGATGATTCTGTCGTGTGCATTTTAAGTGGTGTCAAAATTAATTGTTTCTTCAATGCATTGGGTTTTATATGTATCAGTTAGTTATATAGTAATAGATTATGACTATAGGCGCACAGAAATACACAGATTTCCGCAGAGATAGTTTTAGCCCATCACTCTATTTATTTACCTATGTAAATGTGTGTAAGTATATATATATTTATTCGGTTTTTATGTTAATTTCAGTAATATGTTTCACTAATATGCAAATGTTTTATATGATTTATTTGCAATACAGCTTGTAAAGTAATATCTGTCTGTCTTTTAGTAGATAGATATATAATATGAACTTATATAACTTGCTTTGTTTACCAATTAAATTGTAAACCTCAAATAAAAGTTTAAAAAGTTATTATTTTTTATTTCATGTTTTAAACGTCCCATTAAATTAAAATAACTTTTTAAGATGATAGTATCAGTGTTGTTCATTTTTAGGATATCTATAATCTAGTATGCGCCTAAACAGTGACAAACTTCACGTTTAGGAGATATAAAACTGATATTAACATGTGAAGCTTGTAGTTTGTCACTTCCTCCTAAATGGATCTACGGTTTTATTCATGTTCCCTCATACTTCAATTTCTCATCAAATCTTCTGACCAATCAAATGCTCTCTAGTGTCTCACATGCCCCGCCCTTTTCTTCTCATTGGCTGTTCATCTTTGTGTTTCGGTTAAGATTAGATCGAACTTTAACTTTCAAAGCTCTTCATGGGACTTTTAAGTTTATAGCTACTATACTCCCAAAATCATTCCACAAAATTCACAGATTTTTTGTTTTGTTTTATATATATATATATATATATTTTCTGTGCAAAAATTGCAAAAAATTAAGATTGTGTCGTGACTGATTATAATTTACTGACGTAATTTATTATCGCATATGTCACAGTAGCATACTATGGCGAGGGAGGCAAATTCCAGTAATTAAAAAGCTCAAGCTACTTAAAAAGCTGGCAACTGTGAACAGTCCCCTTCTTGTGAGTTTGCTGGGACAGTCTTGCACTGTGAAGCCAGATCACTCTCCAAAAATAATACATTTAATGAACGGCACTACTCACAAATGCATCTTATTTCAATAAATGTAAAATGATCACACAAATAGGTATATATATATATATATATATATATTAAGTTCTTGAATGATTTTCCATCACACAATTATAAATGATGTTAGTTGTATTTATGGATTGTTGAATCTGCATTTCAAAATCCTCACGTCTGTGTGTGTGTGGGCTGCTTTGAATTTGTGTGTGGTATTTTTAAAACCTTCCTGGCAGGTTTGGATTTATAAATATATATATTTTTGTAGGATATTCGGGGAGTTTTTAATAGGGATGTCCAGATCTGATCACGTGATCGGAAATCGAGCCCAATCACGCAGACTAACTCAGACATTTCAGACTCGATCGGAATCGGACGTAACCTCCCGATCAGGACTCGAATATATATATATATATATGTATATATATTGATATATATATTCTCATTATTTTTGAACACATCTATAGTTATGCGGTGGCAGAGAGTTAGACCTCTTTTTTGACTTCACACAGAAACAGCAACACATGCGGCATGACATCACTTTGTTGCAGATATTGGTTAAACGCCGGCATAGAACACGGAAGCAGCTTGAAGCAGAAAGCGGGAGTATGTCTGCGGTCTGGAGGTATTATAAAGTTGATGACGACAACATTGCCATTAGCAAACTGTGAGATATGTAAACCAGGGATTGCCTGCCGGGTGTTTTAAGTTGAGCTGCTATTTGTTTTTATATTAGATTTATTTTTATATTTACTGTTGCATTAAAGTCCAAAAGTGAAGAATTGATGTTATTTATTACTTGATTGTTCAATACCTCACAGAAGTGCTCTGTTTGTTCACACAGTTGTTGAATGTTAAAATAAGGTCAATTAAATAAAAAATAAGGAGCATCCTGGATCTGTTTCTTCGCTCTTCTTTATTCTTTTTTTATGGATTATAGAAGTATCGGATCGGGTTTCGGTATCGGCAGATACTCAAAATTTAATGACTCCAACTCAAGGGCAAAAATACCTGATCGGGACATCCCTAGTTTTTAATCCACCAATCAAAATGCTCCTGGCTGAACAACAGTAAACCTATTAAAAAACAAGTTTAAAAATGTGTTTAAAGGCTTAACTAGGTTAATTAGGTTAAACTTGGGGTAATTAGGCAAGTCATTGTATAACAGTGGTTTGTTGTGTAGACATTCATTCATTCATTCATTCATTCATTTTCAACCGCTTTTCCGGGGCCGAGTTGCGGGGTCAACAGTCTTAGGAGAGAACCCCAGACTTCCCTCTCCCCAGACACTTCCTCCAGCTCCTCCGGGGGGATCCCGAGGCGTTCCCAGGCCAGCCAAGAGATATAGTCTCTCCAGCGTGTCCTGGGTCTTCCCCGAGGCCTCCTCCCGGTGCGGCATGCCTGGAACACCTCCCTAGGTAGGCGTCCAGGAGGCATCCGAAACAGATGCCCGAGCCACCTCAGCTGACTTCTCTCGATGTGGAGGAGCAGCGGCTCTACTCCGAGCTCCTCCCGGGTGACAGAGCTCCTCACCCTATCTATAAGGGTGCGCCCTGCCACCTTTCGAAGGAAACTCATTTCGGCCGCTTGTATCCGAGATCTTGTCCTTTCGGTCATGACCCAAAGCTCATTGTGGGTGGGGTCTTCTTCACCACAACAGACCGGTACATCGACCGCATTACTGCTGCCGCTGCACCAATCCGCCTGTCAATCTCACGTTCCATGCTTCCCTCACTCGTGAACAAAACCCCAAGATACTTGAACTCCTCCACAATCCAAAACTAATATTGCTTAAGGGGGCGAATAATATTGACCTTAAAATGGCTTTAAAACAATTAAAAACTGCTTTTATTCCAGCCGAAGTTAAACAAATAAGACTTTCTCCAGAAGAAAAATTATTATAGGAAATACTGTGAAAAATTCCTGAATCTGTTCAACATCATTTGGGAAATATTTGAAAATAATTCACAGGAGGGCGAATAATTCTGACTTCAACTGTATATGATATAAATACACCGCCTAGTAAATTTTGATATTTTTGTGTGCAGTGCCTACAGTGCCCCCTACTACACCCGCTTCCTCCACCACACCATCAGACGAGTGTGACGATGACCAGGCCAACTGCCATAGTGGAACAGGTGATGACTACGACCAGACAGGTGCCAACACCCGCCTGCAGAGACTGCACACTTACCTGCTGCATCTTTTGCATAGATAATCCCACTAGACCAGCGTTTCTCAATCCCGGTCCTCGCGCTCCACTGCTCTGCACATTTCATGTTTCTCTCTTCACTTCAGATGTTGTTCTAATTCGACCATAAGTGCCCTGCAAAGTGGATATTCCACCATGATTTTAGTTTGAAAGCAGCATATGTGTTTCACTTAAATGGCATTTTATGGTATTGTAGTGGAATTACATATGTAATTTTATATTTCATGTAGGATTCATACACATTTTTCCTAGTAAAATGCCATGACTTTTCCAAGACTTTCAAATATTCTTGACATAACCTTTCATGTAATGTCTATGTATACATATTAAATAAGATGAAACACAAATTTATTACAGCATAAAGTAAAATACATGACAATCTGTAATTTATAATACAAAATTAAATGTATTTATAATGCTTGCACAACACTATCAGTCCTTTAGGGAGGGGATATCAGTCCTTTAGGGAGGGACTATCAGTCCATTAGGGATGGCCTATCAGTCCTTTAGGGAGGGACTATCAGTCCTTTAGGGAGGGACTATCAGTCCTTTAGGGAGGGGATATCAGTTCTTTAGGGAGGGACTATCAGTCCATTAGGGATGGCCTATCAGTCCTTTAGGGAGGGGATATCAGTCATTAAGGAAAGGTGGGGCTATCAGTCTATCAGACTGTCAGTCATTTAGGGTGGAGCTATCAGTCATTTGGGGTGGAGCTATCAGTCATTTAGGGTGGAGCTATCAGTCATTTGGGGGGGTTGTGAGTCATTTAGGGTGGGGATATCAGTCCTTAAGGGCGAGGCTATCAGTCCTTTAGGGCGGAGCTATCAGTCATTTAAGGTGGAGCTATCAGTCCTTTAGGGCGGGGATATATCAGTCACTTAGGGTGGGGCTATCAGTCACTTAGGTAGGAGTTGTGAGTCATTTAGGGCAGGGTTATCAGTCCTTTAGGGAGGGGCTATTAGTCCCTAACGGCGTGGCTATCAGGAATTTTGGGTGGGACTATCAGTCATTTAGCGCAGGCTATCAGGGTGCCATTTCTACTCTGCCTTCATCCATTGTCAATTTTCCAATGATCTAATCAGTTCCCAATGGACAAAATCATGCACTGTCCTTTTTCTTTTATTTTAGGACTGTTTCAATTGGATGTACATCATAATATGAGAAAAAAGGACAATCTTAACTTTCGTTTCATGGTGACTTTAAATAAAACGGACATGTGAAATATGCACAGCAGTGGTGTGCGAGACCAGGATTGAGAAGCACTGCACTAGACTAATTGTCCTTCTTGCTTCTTCTCCTTTTTTTTGGAAATGCTTCTACACTAATCACCACAGCCCCTGATCATCTGTTCCTCCATAACCACACTTACCATACTACTCCTACTAGAACTGAAGTATACTGTGCATGGTATGCAAATTCTCTGTATGCAACTAATATTGAAATGACCTCCTACATTTGCCAAATGCGCTCCACTTGACCTTCCATTTCATTATAAAAGCCAGACAGTGATGAATGAATGGCAAGCCGTATCAAACGCAGTCGCAACTTCCACTTTGTGACTTCGGGGACTGCCAAAAGTTAGGATCATTTCAGACAAAATTGAATTAAAAATGCAAATTCACTCAATTTATTTCTGAGTTGTCTCACTAATGTAAAACTGCAGTGTAGCAAGGTCAAACCACAACAATGTAACATACTTTAGTTTATATGTATATATGATTGAATACTACAATACTTAAAGGGACAGTTCACCCAAAAATGAAAATTCTGCATCATTTACTCTCCCTTTACTTGTTTCAAACCTTAATGAATTTCTTTCTTCTGTTGAACACAAAAGAAGATATTTTG
>CAIGQV010016148.1:2005932-2024351 GCA_903798115.1 Danio jaintianensis
GTGTGTGTGTGTGTGTGTGTGTGTGTGTGTGTGTGTGTGTGTGTGTGGTCTTGGTTTGTTAACATGGAGTATATGCGTGTGTGCGCTTTCTATTATTGGATGTGGTTTATTTGCTATGACAAGCATTCGAAGCTTGTAGAGCGCTCCGGACTGCGGTGGAGCGTATCTGTGCACTGTCCTGCACTGCGACAGGCCCAATCCATTTCAAGATGGAAAAGAAGAAATAAGTTCTAATTGGAAACTGGCATCTTGCGCAGCGGCAGTGGCTGCATGCCTGAGCTGCGGCTTTTAATGGGAAATTCTTTCCTCTGCATTCAGTGAGCAAATACCCTGTGAAACTCGCAGAGAATCCTGCCATTATTAAGGCTTGGCTTTATTAAACTGTCTCCAAACGCAGCGAGGCTGAGGCTGTGCAGGCACCAGCGTATCTGACATCCGAGACGTGCTTCTGCTTTTCTGTCCGTCTCAATTCTCTCTGCTTTCTCTCTTTGGCTTTCCATCTCTCACTCAATCTAACATCATTAAATCCCTCCCTCGTTTTTTTTTTCACGTCAATCTCGATTTCAAAGCGCCATTGTTTGGTATGTTCTGCATTCTCTCAAGACCCTGCTATATTTGGGGTATGCATGTGGATTTGGCTTAGACATAAGAGAATTTGGAAGTGCTCTGGCTTAAATGTTGGGCTTTTCTTTGTGTAATTTAACTCTCTATTGCCATCAAGTGGACAACAGATTGAAAACATGATGCTGAGGCGGTCAAATCAATCTTAGGATGGCATTAAGGATGCATTTAAATGATCAAATGTGGCATTTGTAATGTTTTAAGTTAATATTTCTGTACATAAAAGAGTTTTTTTTTTTTTTTTGAATCTAAAGCAGCATATGAAGTGTTTTTGAAGAATCATGTGACACTCGATACTGGAATAATGGCGCTGAAAATGTATATTTGAATCACAGTTATAAATTACATTTCAACATGAATTACAATAGAAATCTGTTATTTTGAATTGCAATATTATTTCAGATTTTACTGTAATTTTTAATCGAATGCATTCAGCCTTTTTAATTATATTATTCATATACTTGTCACACTTTACAATGATTCATTAATTATGCATATGCTGACGTGAACTAATAATGAACAATGCTTCTACAGCATTTATTAATCATAGTTCAACCTTTACTAATGCATTATTAAAATCCAAAATCATACTTATTAATATTAGTTAACATGAACGACTTTATCGTCAGTAACTAACATTAACAGAGATGAATAAATACTGTAATAATTCTTTGTTCATATTAGTAAATACATTAACTAAGCTTATTGTAAAGTGTTACCCATATATTAACAATTTTGTATATTTAATAATCGTAATAAATATAATAATAATTGTGAAGTATGCTTAACAGTATATAACTAGACCATCTGCACATGACTTGGTAATACAGAGCATGTGTTAATAATATTTCTCCATGCGTCTGCTCTGTCTGTAGCGTTCCTGTGGTTTGCTTGTGACTTCGGCTGGGCAAATGATCCTTCGTTCTGCGGCTGGATCTCCGAGGACAGCGGTTTCAGGTGGCAGATACAGTCCAGCGGCACCCCGACTCTTAACACCGGCCCAAACATGGACCACACAGGTAAGAAAAATAGTGAACCACAGACCTTGCAGCATGCACACTCTGAAATAAAGCTGCAATTGCTGTCACTGGGCTGGTACCATTTGAAAAAAGTACATTTTGGTACCTAAAAGGATCCATATTGGTATCATAAAGGTATATATAATTTGACTAGGTACAGTACTGTACTTTAAAGGTGCTGTATGTACGTTTTTGACTTTTAAAGCATAAATATACTATAATGTTTGCAGATATTTAAGAAACATGCTAAGTGAACATTCTTGTTTATCTGAAAAACAATGCTGAAGTCAGATATTCTGCTTTGAAAATGTGTGTTACGTTTTGGAGTGTCTGTCATTGTTTTGATCTCTGTAGCTCCGCCCACTGCAAGTTTAACCAATTAAATTTCAGCACTCCGGGTTGCCTTGGCTGGAAAACAGTGTATTTCATTTCAATCATGAAGGCTGCATCAATGTATGCGAACACAGACAAAAATGTGAACTCTGAGGACAGCAGCAGCCTCCGAAATAAGAGACAGATTTAGAGTTATGAAAACCCACATGAGTTGTTTTTTTAATTAGCAAATAATACAAATATTACACGTAGCATAAACATTAGCTGAGCTTAAGGCTCGATCTTCAGGCACGCTCGCTCCTGTTTGTGTCTTTAATCTGGCAACCTGCGGGTGTGTGTTGAGTCTTCATTGGAGGGGTAGGGTAAAAAAAAAAAACCTCCAATATTTTGAATTTAGTCTGCAATACCTAGTAAGACCACTAGGTGTCAATCGACATGAGTTGTTTTTTAATGAGCAAATAATACAAATTTTACATATGTAAACATTAGCTGAGCTTAAGGCTCGATTGTCAGGCACACTTGCTTGTCAATCTGGCAACCTACACTTGCGTCGTGTTATCTTCAGAGCGGTCGGGTGAAAAAACCCTCTCCAATATTTTGAATTTGGACTGCAATACCTAGTTCAACCACTAGGTCATCAATACTATACTGCACCTTTAAAGGGGACCTGTTATACCCCTTTTTACAAGATATAAAATAAGTCTCTAATGTTCCTAGATAATATATATAATATAGACTATATATAATACTATAAATAATGTTTTGAAACTGCCCCTTTTTGATCTTATTTGCGCCATTTTGGTGACTGTCGCTTTAAATTCAAATGAGATTTTCAAAAGAGGGCGGAGCTACAAATGCCTGTGTGTCAGCATAATGGCAGAACTTCCTATGCTAATAAGAAAGAGATGGTCACCATTGGGCGGAGCTTTCTCCCTCATACAAATGGAGAATGTCAATCAAAGTGTTCTGATCAAGTCTGATTATAAAAACATTAAATTAATAGATTTGTCCCATTAGAGTCTGATTATATTCACAGACTGTTACCACACAACTGTGTTTAAACCCCTTGTAAAAGTGATTTTTGCATAAAAGGTCCATTTTAAGTTACTATTATGGACTCTTTAGGTGCATAAATGGATCTTTTTTTAAAAGTACCGCCTCAATGACAGCTCCCATACATTTATTTCTGAGAGCGTGGTGAAAATAAAACTTCCAGATCTCACATCTGCTCTGTTGTTTTAATGCAGGCGGATCAGGGAACTTCATCTACACGCTGGCGACGGGTGCTCAGGAGACAGAAGTGGCCCGGTTAGTGAGTCCGTCAGTGTCGGGTCAGGACTCGGACCTCTGCCTGTCCTTCTGGTACCACATGTTTGGCTCTCGCATCGGCACGCTGCACATTAAACAGCGCAGAGAGACCAGTCAGGGCTCGGCTGATGTGCTGCTCTGGACCGTCAGTGGACATCAGGGAAACCGCTGGAGGGAGGGACGCGTCCTCATACCACACTCCAACAAACCCTACCAGGTACACATGCACACTAGCTGGAAGAACAATGAATCTCAATATACAAACTGTTAATTTACTGATTTTTTTACAGTGTCTTTCCCAAAATTGAAATGGAAATTGATGGTGAAAACTCAGCTTTACATAGTTCTTTTACTGTATTTTAATCAAATAAATGCCTGACTTGTGTCATCATTGTGTTGTTGTACACCTTATTATTTACATTCTAAAGATAGATGTACATTATTGTGTGCATGTTTGCAATGATTTCAGGTGGTAATTGAAAGTGTGGTCGAGAGGAAGAGTTGGGGAGACATCGCTGTAGACGACATCAAAATCTTAGACAGCGTGAACATAGCCGACTGCAAGGGTGAGTCAGATTAACTGTTACAGAGTTTTTAAAAAAAAAGCAGTTTTACACAAATATGATTAACATCCATGACTTCTTTATGTCTAGTAATCACACTTGTAGAACCTCTTTATTCACTGAAAAAGTAGAGAGAAAATTAGAAGTGAAAGTCAAAGAAACAAAGTAAATAACACATTGAATTAATACTTTAATAGATTATTGGAGCACATTGAGTACAAAAAGTTAACTTGCTAACTTCACACACACGCACACATACTTTGTCTTGCACAAACACATACATGCAAGCACACACTCACACATACACACACAAACACACTCAATCTCTCACACTCACACAGACTCACTCACACACACACACACAAACACTGTAAAGCTTTGGGGAAATTACAGCTTTGTTATCACTCATCGGAATGTTAACAGTACAAAAAGTAAATTTACTAAATTCACACACGCACACATACACACACACACACACATTTGTTTTTGTGAATTGTGGGTACATTACATAGGGTTCCATTGATTTTATACAGCACAAACTGTATTTAGTATTGGCCTAACCCCACCCTACCCCTAAACCCAACCATCACAGGAAACAGTGTACAGCTTTACTCTCTGATTAAACTCATTCTGTGTCATTTATAAGCTTTTGGAGAAATGAGGACGTCAGCTGTGTCCTCATATTTTACCTCCTTTTTGTAATACCTGTGTCATACCTATGTCATTATACAGATTTGTGTCCTGACATGTCATAAAAACACGTACACACACACACACACACACACACACACACACACACTTTGTCTTGCACAAACACATACATGCAATTACACACACAGATACACTTACACATACAAACACTCAATCTCTCACACACACACACACACACACACACACACTCAAACACACACACACACACACACACACTGTAAAGCTATGGGGAAATGACAGATTTGTTATCATTCATCGGAAGGTAATAACTTGCTGTAGATTTTAAATAATTGTGTATTATTGGAGTACAAAAAGTGTATTTACTAAATTCACACACACACACACACACACACACACACACACACACACACACGTCTATTTATACCATACATTGCATATCCAGGGATTTCAAAATTGTGAGAAGCCTCAACTTGCGTCTCTGTTTTTAATATTTTATTTTAAATGCAATCTGATGCCATCACACATCTGTATCGTTCAGAATTACTGACTTAATGACAGAAAATGAGTATATGTTCATTTCAGGTATACATATATTTATTTCTGTTGCTGTTTTGCAGACCCAGATGTCCCAGCAGAGCCGATACTGCCAAAAGACAAATTCAACGAAATCAGTGAGTTGCTTACAAGCTGGATCTTTAATGTTGGGGAGAGTTTACATTACATCGCATTAGATGTTACACCAGATTGGGGAAGACTTAAAATATTAATATCTAAATTAACTGTGTTTATTTAAGTTGAGAATATGATTTAATGTCACCAAATCTGTCTTTATGCGTCAAAGACAAGACAAAAGTAATATTATCAATTAAAATATATTCAAATAAAATATATACATTAATGTTTAATGTGATAAGAACTGATACTAATACTTTAACTGATACTAAAATTCTGATGTTTTAATCAAAATTAAACAACAATCTTATTCCACACCACAGATTCTCAATTGGGTTTAAGTCAGGACTCTGGCTGGGCCACTGCAAAAAACAAAAACCACACATTTAAAATACTTTTACCCAAACACATCATTTTTCTTATTTATATATATTTTTTAAATCTGAACTTATCTTGAAAAACTACATATAATCTGCATATATCACCTAGAAATTTCAAGTGTGGACTCAAAATATTGGGTGACAGTTGTGTCATATAGAAATGGAAACGGTTTAAAGGTAGCAGTTTTTCCTCATGTGTCGTATCTGTTGTTTTGCAGTCGTGGACATCACAGATACATTAATACATGAAAGTATTATTCAAGTAATTAGTAATGGGCCAAGTAAAAATCCTTAGGGTTTAAACCTGTGTACGTCTGAAATTTCATTCATAATGGTCTTAAGAAGGTCTTAAAAAGTCTTAAATTTGACTTGGTGTTAAAGCTTGCTGTTAAAGGTGTCATATTCTACATAAAAACCCTGTTAAAGGTATCGTATTCTACATAAAACATACTCTCGCATGTGTCATACCTGTTGTTTTTATATCTTTCTGAGGTATTGGGCGTGGCTAACATGCATAACCACGCCCCTCCAGCTGTCAGCTATGACAAAAACAGAAATGGTGAGCAGGAGGAGTCTGTTCGGTTGTAATAACGCCCTCCAAACCCTTTTCCCCATCTTTCTGAATGAAATGCCTACTTTACTACATCCAATCAGCTCACAGTAGGAAAAAGCAAGCCACGCCCACTGTTTTCTCATTTAAGATTCAGTTTCTCTTGGAGCTGCATCCCGATAGGAAAAAAACGGCTGCAACTTCCGGTTCATGAAACTAGGTAGTTTATTTCGTTTAAGGTAACATACTCTCACATGTGTCGTACCTGCTGTTTTGCAGTGGTGGACATCACAGATTTCCCAGAGATCGTGGAAAATCATGAAATGGGCGGAGCTGGAAACATGCTGAAAACGCTGGACCCCATCCTCATTACTATCATCGCCATGAGCGCGCTGGGTGTTTTCCTGGGAGCCATCTGTGGCGTGGTGCTGTACTGCGCCTGCTCTCACAGCAGCATGTCGGACAGGAACTTATCGGCCCTGGAGAACTATAACTTTGAGCTGGTGGACGGCGTCAAGTTAAAGAAGGACAAGCTCAACTCACAGAACTCGTACTCAGAAGCGTGAGGCGCCGACCAATCAGAGGGAATCTCTCCTCAGGGGGGGCGGGGCTACATGGACTGCCGATGCCATCCGATTGGAGGAGGACAAGGCTCTGTGGTTCAGTGAACCAATCGGAGGAGGACTGGGACTGAGCCATGCTTTTCTCAGGAGCTGCAGTGAATGGAACCTACCAGTAGGGGGACACTGTGTACAAAACATTGAAAAAAAAAAACACAAATATGTACAGATGATTCAAATTATTATTTTAATTTTTTATTTTATTCTTTTGTATAATTTTTGTTGTTGATCGTTTCTACAATCGGATGCTGGTGTTGAGACCAATATATAATATTGTTATAAAGTATTTATCTTTTCTTTCTTTTCTAGGAGGAATTTATTTTTATTTTTTAAAAAAGATCGTTTTGCGCTTTAAGGAGATGTGTAAACAAAAATAAACAAAAAAACCCAAATGAACCATATACACGGCCAAGGGAAGGTAATTAGGATCAAAGGGGTGGAATATCATCCAGCCCTGTTGCATTCTGGGTATGGTTCGGTCAGTGCCTTTGGTACATCTTTTTTGGCCTCCTCTGTTGTTTTATGGTGTTTTCAACCCTTTAGTTCATAAAAACAAAAAAAGGCTGAAACTGCAAAACGAATCCCGGGGAAATTCATAGCGCTTTAATGTCGAAATCATGCATATTGTACATACGTTTTAATATATTTTAATGCCCTTTTCAAAGAAACGAGTAAAAGGACAAAAAAAGAGAGCTGCAGTATCCCTTTTTTCTTGGGTTGTATGTTGTAAATACAATCGTCTGACTGTTTTGTGGAAGTGAAACATGTGCTTTTCTCCGTCCTGTTGGGTTATTTTTGCTACGCTCCCAAAAGATGCAGCCCTTGTATAAAACAGAAGTCATCACAGGATCCGCTGTCTCACATAAAGCTGAACATCGTCTTACACTCTTAGAAATAAAGACATTTATTTTTGCGCAAAGAACATTTACCATCGGAAGAACTGTTCAATTCCATTAAAGTGGAGCAAAAAGTATCTTTAGATTATTAAAATGCTCTTCATATGAAGAAACAAATGATTCTTAAGGCTGATCTATACTTCTGCGTCGAGTGTTCACCGTGACCCTCGGTGCATGCCTTGCGTGTAGTCGTGCATTTATACTTCTGCGTGCTGTTTGTGTTGCTCTGCAATAACACTTCCGAAACACTAGCTGGCAGCAGGTTTTCATGTTCCTCTGTGTCGAGTATCTTCGCTGGTGTTTTGTTTTTTCTGAACACAACCTTAATGTATAAGTAGCTCAAACTCGCTCATTCAGAGGCAGGAACAAGCGGACGTGCAACATCATGAGGTAAACACAACACAAAACTTTCCATCTGTTGTGTCCTTCAAGGGACTCCAGACTTGTAAACACTCGCTCCATCGGCCTCGCGGCTCTCAGCACCGCCCACACTTGTCACCTTTAGCAAGCCGACCAATCACAGAGCTTGCACTGCGCGTCGTTGCGACGTGCAGTTACATTTTTTGAGAGGTGCGTGTCAGCGTCAGCCACGGCGAGGGATATGCGACCACACGAAGGCTGCGCCGGCGCTTGAAGCAGAAGTATAAATCAGCCTTTAATGTTCTTTAACAAACAAAAAATAGCAAACTCTAATTAGGAAACTTTATTTTTAAGAGTGTATCTCTCACACCCCACATGAAAAAATAACTCAGTAATTTATAGTAAATACTGTAGTGTTTTTGAACAACGATACCATAGTAAAGTGTATTATACTAAATATATATATATTATAGTATTTGTTAATGAATGCTGCAGCATTAACTATAGTGAACTGATAAACTAATACTGTAATATAGTTTACTTTACTACAGTAAACTGTGGTGTATTGTAATATAATATGCCCTATAGTTGTAGAAAGCTAGTGTTGGTTTATTTTACTATACTTGTTGTTACCATAACAACTGTAGAATCACAACAGATTGAATCAAGTACACCAAAAAGTCAAGTGCTGCATCCCAAATGGCACACTATACACTTATGCACTTACACACTCAACAGCATAGTATATGTATGTAGTGTCGTCCCAAATGGAACACTAACGTTTCTTTACTAAGCGGAAATTCAAACCGTTTCCCTGATGATGTTTAACGATTGCCAAATTAGCTAAATAAATTATCAAACTAATAATACCCGCCGTGAGTGCATTCACCATCGGGTGGTGCTATAATCACTCTCGTAGGAGAATTTTGCTTTCACAACCCAATATAAATAAACAATCCAACATCAGTGGCCGAAAGCTCCACCCCTTCCGCTATGTGAGCAAAGCAGCGGCCGTTGAGTGTGTGAAGTGTCCAAATAGGTGCATCATCGGGTTTTTAAAGTGCACTTATTCTTTTTAAAGTACTACTAACACTATTTATACTACAAAATGGCGTAGAATAGTGCATAAGTATGCGATTTGGGACGCACCTATTATATGTTTTTGTTAATATATAGTTCAATTTTAAGTCAAGTTATACCAATTTTGGCAACACGGTGGCTCAGTGGTTAGCACTGTCACCTCACAGCAAGAAGGTCGCTGGTTCGAGTCCCGGCTGGGTCAGTTGGCGTTTCTGTGTGGAGTTTGCATGTTCTCCCCGTGTTGGCGTGGGTTTCCTCCGGGTGCTCCGGTTTCCCCCACAGTCCAAACACATGCGCTATAGGGGAATTGAATGGACTAAATTGTCCGTAGTGTATGAGTGCGTGTGTGTGAATGAGTGTGTATGGGTGTTTCCCAGTACTGGGTTGCAGCTTGAAGGGCATCCGCTGTGTAAAACATATGCTGGAATAGTTGGCGGTTCACTCCGCTGTGGCAACCTGTGATAAATAAGGGACTAAGCTGAAGGAAAATGAATGAATATACAAATTTTAACTTGATCTTTACAGTCAGTTTAATACTCAAAATTCAAATATTATCTGTCACATACACACAGTATGATATGCAGTGAAATGCTTAACAGTTATGGTAGTAACTTCATAGTTATAGTCCTGACTTTTTTATAGCTTAACTTGAAACAACAATGATTTGTTACAATGCACTGAACTATAGTATAGTTAAAAAACACTGTATACACTGTAAAAGATGCAGCGTTTCACACAAATCGATTAAGTTAACTATTAAATCAAGTGGATTGAACATAAAACAATTAAAAATCTCAAGAATTGTGTTGTTTCAGCTCATTTTAAATTTGTAGTTTCAACAAGCAGCACAACTTTCTTTTTTGAGTTCAGTATTTACAAGTATAAATTACTACAGTATTTCTTTTCATGTGGGGATTCAGAATGTGTCTATCCAGCATACCAAAACACAAAAACATCATCATTGCCTTGCTTTGATTTGCCTACAGTTGGAGCTCATGAATTATTATCATTATTATTATTATTAATGTGGTCTGGATTACAGCTGTCCGTCACTTTAAGAGTGGTGCTATTATTACAGTCATATCTGCAGAAATGTTTATGGAGTCTGTCATTGGCCTTGTGTCTCTACCAAAGGACTGTTGCCTCAAACTGCAGGGTCCAATCACAACAACAACAACCAGCCCACAAAAAAAAAAACATACTAAAAATGCTGGTTTCTTCACTCATCATCATCATCATCATCACTTCTGAACTGACCTACACATGTAGTTTAACCAATAACAGGGCTTCACTGCTGACAATACTAATGTTTTCTACAGGTTTCTTGGTATGTTCATGTACTGTGTTGTGTACTGTGGCGAACACTTTGATTTTTTGCGTTTCTTTGGACGACATGAATCCGCGTGTCGATGCTACATGTGTGTGTCTGAAGCTGGCGAGAAAGCATATACTGTAGCATTAACTAAAAGAAACAATGTTGCACTGATCAATATATTTGATGATGAAGTTTATGTGTTTATAGCGGTCATTTGTATAAAAAAGACAACTGAAATAAAATAAAAAAAGACAGCGATCATTTTTTTTAAATATAGTTTCAGATTGTGCAATGCAGTTCTGAAATGGTCAATTTATCGAGATGTTTTCATTATTGAAAAAGCTATACAGATTTCCTAGAGTAAATTCTCCTATTTACCTGACCCGGTTATCTTTTTGGTTTTGTACTGTCGTTTTTTTGTGCTGATTTGATTTAGTTTGTTTTTTTTTACGAGAAGATGCGGACACAAAAGATTACTTTTATTTTCAATACTGCCTCTGTAATTTGCTGTTGTAGGAAGGAAGGAAAAAAATGAATAAAAACAGCAAGGCCTTAAAATGGATATCAATGTTTTGTATTTGAAGCTCTGCATCACAGAATAAAATCTCCCACATCAAACCAGATCGACAGCTTCCCAAAGATTCAGCTCCAATAAATGTTTTCTGAAACCTATTTTCTTTCTTTTTCTTTTACAAATATTTTTTTTGTTTTATTAATGTAATAGTGTTTATTTTGCTAGTGTAAAGTAACGTGTGTATTTATATAGCGCATTTACTGTGTATGGCCATACACTCAAAGTGCTTCACAATCATGAGGGGGTCTCTCCACACCACCACCAGTGTGCAGCATCCACTTGGACTTGGCAGCCACAGGACAACGGCGCCAGTGCGCTCACCACACACCAGCTATAGGTGGAGTGGAAAGACAGTGATATAGCCAATTTGGTGGACACATTGTAAAGGCTGGTTTATACTTCGGCCTTGAGTGATCGGTGTGACCCACGGCGCCTGCCTTGCGTGTAGTCGTGCATTTATACTTCTGCGTGCTGTTTGTGTTGCTCTGCAACAACGCTTCCGAAACGCTAGTTGGCAGTAGGTTATGTTATGTTCCTCTGTGTCGAGTATCTTCGCTGGTGTTTTGTTTTTTCTGAACGTTACCTTAATGTATAAGTAGCTCAAACTCGCTCATTCAGAGGCGGGAACCGGCGGACGTGCAACAACTTTAATCAGAAGGTAAACACAAAACATCTGGAGCTCCTTCACGGGACTCCACACTTGTAAACACTCGCTCCATCGGGCTCGTGGCTCTCAGTACCGCCCACACTCGTCACCGCTACCAAGCCGACCAATCATAGAGCTTGCACTACGCATCATTGCGATGTGTAGTTGCATTTTTTGAGAGGTGCGTGTCAGCCACGACGAAGGCTATGGGACCGTGGGAAGGCTGCACCGGACAATACGCGTGCGCTTGACGCAGAAGTATAAATCAGCCTTTAATCTTAAAGTGAACAACTAATCCGTCCAAATTAATCCACTGGGAAAAAATTGCTTGTTTTGGTAATCTTTAATCAAAATCGAACCTTCTGCTTCAGCTCTGTGCGATAGCAGTTTTTCTCTGATCAAGTCTGTTTGACAAGTTTGTAGAAATATGCTTAGCCACGCCCCTCTGACTGTTAGTCTGCTGAGAGTGTTATGCTGCGTTCACACCAGACGCGGATGAAGCGTCAAGCACGAGTGATTTACATGTTAAGTCAATGCAAAGATGTGAATAGACATCCTGCGGCGCGAATGAAGCGGCACCAATGAGGCGTTCACGTGAATGAAGTGGCATGAGTTTTGAGTTTTGTGCGTTTGACACGTGAATCGCTCAGTTGGAAAATATGAACTTCACCAGACATTCGTGCCGCATTAACCAATCAGGAGCTTGCTCTTGTAGGGCGTGATTATGACGTAGCGCCTGTTGTTGGTGTCCCAAGGGGAAATCCTACTGCGGAGTGCCGACACAGACAACAGCTCATCAAACTGGTCTGGGCTCAGTCTGAAGCACCGCCGAAAGCTTCCATCATCCAGGTATAGTTTCTGGAGGAGCTGATGAACTCACAGAGCTGGGTGCACCTCAGAAAGGATCTAGTGGACTCGACGTCGAACAAATATACGCTGTTTTTCAGTTTTCCTAAAGCACATAAACACAGCTACTCTCTCAATAAAATCTGTTAGCCATTTAGCAAGGAAGCTAGAGTCACCGTGAGTAAACTCAAAATATTCACGCGTCTATTTACGAGCAAATCGTGCTATCTGGTGTGAAGACAGCATTAGATCAGCAAAAATAAAGCCCCGCCCCCTACTCAGTATATTCAATTTCGGCTGGAAATGCATTATCATATCGCAATAAAACTCCAGCAACTTTTGGTTCATGCTGACTTTTAAACAAAAAGTGATTAGCCCTGCTAAAAAAACAGCCTAAACTGGTTTTAGCTGGTCGATCAGCCTGGTTTTAGAGGGGTTTTGGCCATTTCCAGCCTAAACTGGTTTTAGCTGGTCGATCAGCCTGGTTTTAGAGGGGTTTTGGCCATTTCCAGCCTAAACTGGTTTTAGCTGGTCGATCAGCCTGGTTTTAGAGGGGTTTTGGCCATTTCCAGCCTAAGCTGGTTTTAGCTGGAAAATGACCAGCTAAAACTAGCTTGATCAGCCTGGTTTTAGCTGGTCATCTCTCAGCCTGACCAGCTAAGACCAGGCTGAAAATGGCTAGAAACCAAGCTGGCTGGTCGACCAGCTAAAACCAGCCAACCCGCAGGCTGGTTTAAGCAGTTTTTTTCACAGGGGTTGTGTGTACACTGTTTTCAGTCAAAAATGGTAAACTTTTAAAGTGTTTTGCCTGTTCGATTACTCAACAACAGCTTTTTCTGTTACTGAAAATGTTTAAATGTGAAAACAGGTTTCTGAAACCCTCAGTTGCGGTGTCAGTGTAAACAACTGAAAACGGAAGAACGATGACGTCACTCGCGCGCACAGTATACGTGTGTAGGGAGGTGTCGGTTAAAGGCAAACAAACACACAACAATTTTGGCGGAATATGTGGTAGTGCTGATGCTCAAATGTTTTCCTACCTGATTCTCTGAAGGACATTAATTTGTTTTTTAATACAGATCCATCACCGAAGTGCATAATAAGACACAGTAGGTGGCGACAGTATCCATAAAGAGTTCTGAACGGCCAGTAAACAAGTTAAAGAAGAAGAAGAAGAACACAGCAATGGCGGAGTACATGCTAATGCTGTTGTTGCTCGAGTGTTTGGTAACGTTTAATCAGCAGACTGTCGATTTACTTCACATTACAACCAACAGCGGAGGCTCATCTTACACAAACGGCAAATTCAAGATATACACCAACGCCAAACCGCCGACGACACGTCTTCAGTTTCCTACAGGTAACGTGTTACTGTTTACTATGAATGTACAGCGCCGAATACTGGCCTGGCGTACGTAATACAGGGGTAAAGTTAGTTTTATATGTGCACGTTTTAGCTTTCTCCTTCATAATATAATTGCAGAAAAGTATTGTTTGCAAATTCTAAATAGGGAAATCGCATTATTAGCCAATGCCCAACAAGGTACAACATTGTTCACAGTCAATTAAATAGTGCCAATGTTGTTTTGAAGTCATATTAACATGCGATTTCAGACCCAATATTCAAAGTAGTGTGATAAACAATATGGGGACTGTGTCACTGTTCAATAATGAACTAATGTACGAATATAAAGCCAACTTGTTTAAACTCTAATAGACTAAAAATGTGTGTACGTCTATGCAAATATGATTTTATTTGTTTGTTTTTTCCATTGTTTTTGTAACAGGATACAGAATATGTTATTTACTACCACACTGTGTTATTTAGGTTGATATGAATGTAGCTACGATACATAACCATGGTAGAACTTCATTCATTTTCTTTTCGGCTTAGTCCCTTTATTAATCTGGGGTCGCCACAGCGGAATGAACCACCAACTTATCCAGCATATGCTTTACGCAGCGGATGCCCTTCCAGCTGCAACCCATCACTGGGAAACATCCATCCATACACACTCATTCACACTCATACACTACGGACAATTTAGCTTACCCAATTCCCCTATAGCGCATGTGTTTGGACTGTGGGGGAAACCGGAGCACCCGGAGGAAACCCACACCAACACGGGGAGAACATGCAAACTCCACACAGAAATGCCAACTGACCCAGCCGAGACTCGAACCAGCGACCTTCTTACTGTGAGCCGATCGTGCTACCCACTGTGCCACCGTGACGCCCCATGGTAGAACTTATTAAACCTTAATATATCAATACAATGAGAAGGACAGATCAATAGATGAATGAACAAACAGATATACGTAATTAAAGAGAAGACAAAAGAAACGGTCAAATACACGAGTATCTAAGAAACAAATAAGTGAATCAATAAAATGATTTGTGTGTGTATGTGTGTGTGTGTGTGTGTGTGTGTGTGTGTGTACATTAAAGGATGTGATATAAATATGATTTCCTTACAATGATAATATTTTTTCAGTAACACAGATGTTTTATCAGTTTTCCTATTCAGATTTTGGCAGATGGATTCATAAGAGTTTTGAATCAATTCAAAATGTCCTATAATTGTGCACACAATCAATAACTTCACATTAATGAAGATGGAAAAGGGCAGCAAAGAGTTAATAATGTCAACACATCATCCACTTCCTTTGATACTGACGGCCAAATTTAAAACAAGTGAATAAATAAAAGTACATTCATTGTTTTAAATTCATAAGGTTTGTTGCAAACTGAAAAAACCAGCCAGGATACTCCGTCCAACAATATTTTACAAAATTGCAGTCTAAAAATAAATGTGATCATGTTTTCAAAATTAGAGTTACAGAATGTACATTGTGAAAAATTGTTTAGGTTGAATTAAACTAATGAATTTCAGGGATAATATTGTGTAAACGTAGCATAATTCCGCAGTCAGGACAGCAGAGGGCGCTGTTCATCAAGCGCTGACTAATGTGTCATTTCACACACATGCATGCATACATTCATTCATTCATTTTCTTTTCGGCGGAGTCCCTTTATTAATCTGAGGTCATCACAGCTGAATGAACCGCCAACTTATCTGGCATACGTTTTACGCAGCTCCAGTTCCAGCTGCAACCCATCACTGGGAAACATCCATACACACTCATTCACACACACTCATACACTACAGACAATTTTGCTTACTCAATTCACCTATAGCGCATCTGTTTGGACTGTGGGGAAACCGGAGCACCCGGAGGAAACCCACGGGGAGAACATGCAAACTCCACACAGAAACGCCAACTGACCCAGCCGAGGCTCGAAACAGCGACCTTCTTGCTGTGAGGCAATCGTGCTACCCACTGTGCCACCGTGACGCCAATTTCACATACATATAAATATAAAACATTCAGGTTTCAACAGAAGTATTACAATGGTATGGCAAAGAGAAAGATAGTGACAGAAAAAAGACAATAAAATAATTAAAGTGAGAGAGAGGGCACCTGAAAAAATAATGCAAATTAATGCAGAATATTAAATAAAGCACATGTTCTTGAAGTTTTAATTGCTTTCTTGTTATGAGACTCTGAAATGGTATTCAAGTAATTCTCATTCTCTTTTTGTGCCAAACTTAATATTTGCATTGTTTGTATTATACTTATTCTACTGTATTTTCATTGCAATTGCCTGTTATTGCAATAAAAAATGTCAAAAATTCAGGTTTCAACAGAAATGACATTAAATATATATTTTAATCAAAATCTGAACAGTAAAACTTGCCAAGATGTATAAAAAAAAACTTTTAAACACAGTCTTTTTACAGTTTAGATCTCCATAAATCTTGTCCAGCATATTTAGGGCATTAAATGGCGTTAAAAGACTCAAACTATTCATTAATTGTATTTTTAATTAATCTTAATTTGCTTTCCATCTATCCTTCAAACCACTATCCTTAATCCACTATTATCCTTTTGTTAGCAAGATTATTTTATTCAGATATCGTATTATGTACTCAGCATAAGCATTTGAAAAATGTGTGTAGATGTTACTTAATTTAATATACTTTATACAGTATGTATATAATATCACTCATGTAAATGTAGTTTAACACAGACACCACAATGGGACATCTTGTCTGTGAGCAAAGAAAATAGTTATAAATATGTATATATATAAATAATATGAATAAAAATGAAACAGAAAATAAATGGCAAAATTATGAAGCAAAACTCAGGTAAATACAAATAAAAATTTGAATTAAACAGAAAATATATCAATAAAAGGGGCAACACGGTGGCGCAGTGGGTAGCACAGTCGCCTCACAGCAAGAAGGTCGCTGGTTCGAGTCCCGGCTGGGTCAGTTGGCGTTTCTGTGTGGAGTTTGCATGTTCTCCCCGTGTTGGCGTGGGTTTCTTCCGGGTGCTCCGGTTTCCCCCACAAGTCCAAAGACATGCGGTATAGGTGTATGAGTGTGTCTGAGTGTGAATGGGTGTTTCCCAGTACTGGGTTGCAGCTGGAAGGGCATACGATGTGTAAAACATATGCTGGATAAGTTGGCGGTTCATTCCGCTGTGGCGACCCCAGATTAATAAAGGGACTAAGCCGAAAAGAAAATGAATGAATGTATCAATAAATCCATTCAAAGTGTTAATAAAAAATATACGTTTGTAAAGTAGCACGTGTTGCTGTAATATTGCTGTTTATTGATGTAAAATATTTGTGTAATTTGACATCTGACTCTCTTTTAATGACTCTTTTTACTTTCCATCTATCCTTCAAACCACTATCTTTAATCCTTAATCCTCTATTATGCTTTTGTTAGCAAGAATATTTTATTCAGATATTTGTATTCAAGGTAAAGCATTTGAAAAATGTGTGTAGATGTTACTTAATTTAATATACTTTATACAGTATGTATATAATATCACTCATGTAAATTTAATTTAGCACAGACACCATAATGGGACATCTTGTCTCTGAGCAAAGAAAATAGTTCAAAAAAAAAATATATATATAATATTAATAAAAATGAAACCGAATAAAAATGGCAAAATTACAAAGCAAAACTCAGGTAAATACCAATTAAACTTTGAATTAAACACAGAAAATATATCAATAAACCCATTCAAAGTGTTAATAACTTAAAGTAATATTAATATTATGTTAATATTGCTGTTTATTGATGTAAAATATTTGGTCATTTGACATCTGACTCACTTTTATATTGTGTTTGTGACTGAAATCAATCTCCCAGAACACCAAAAATATGACACTGGTCTGTTTTCAGTGTGTGAAAGCATTTCCCATCACAAGCTTTAATTCCTTACACAACACAGATGCTCAAGGCTACAGATTATTGATCGAAACAAAACCAACTGGAGGGAATACATGAAGCGGGTCAAGCTGCAAATCAATGCAGTCTTTCAATTAAAAGTGCTTTAATCAACAAAAATCATATATACGCTGATCTCTCAAAGGCCTGATACTTCACTTTTAAATCTGTGAGCTCTTTACTCAAGGGCAACAAACCAGCAGAAGCATGGGAAATACAGTAATATTACAGAATAGATTGCTTTGTTACAGAAATGAGTCTGCAAATGCAACCTTAAGCATAGTATTTTGTGTTAAAATGTGAGTTTAAAAGTAACTTAATGTTTTTCCAGACTTCGCGTGGTAATAAACATGCTATCAAATATAAAAAATATCAAATATCAAAATGAGGTCTGCAAAAAAAAAAAAGTCAAAAAAAATAAATAAATGCAATTTATAGGCTACAGAGGATGATAATAATATAATATTTATAATAATATTCATAAAAATGAAACCAAAGATGGCAAATTTACATAGCAAAACTTTCTCAAACTCTTTGTAAATACAAAATAAAATTAGAATTTAAAACAGCAAATATATTAATAAAAAAATAGCTCGTTGCTGTATCAATCAATCAATCAATCAATCAATCAATCAATCAATCAATCAATCAA
>CAIGQV010016148.1:2027926-2050062 GCA_903798115.1 Danio jaintianensis
ACAACTATAGTAATTGATCTGTTACGGTGATTCTACAGTTGCTATGGTAACACAACAACTATAGTAAAATAAACAAATGACCCAAAACTGTAGTTTTCTACAACTATAGGGTGTATTATACTACAATACACCATAGTTTACTGCAGTAAAATTAAAGTATACTACATTATTTATTACAGTTTATCAGTTCACTATAGTTAATGCTACAGTATGCTGGAACATCCATTAATAAAGTCTTAACACTATAATATATACGGTATAATGCCAGTCTAATACGCTTTACTATAGGATGGTTCAAAAACGCAAAAATATTTACTACAAATTACTATAGTATTTTGTTCATTTGGTTTCTGTATTGCTTATCTATATTTAAAGAAGCAATGTGTTATTTTTCATAACTCACCTTTTGAATCTGCTGTTTAAAGAAATGTATGTGTCAAAACAGTAGCACTAATATATTAATGATCAGTAATAATAATAATAGGAATGTCTAATTCAGTCACTGTCATTATTACTTATATGTCAGGGTTAAATATGCGTAATAAACATTTTAGCTCAGCTTATACGTGTGTTGCATTACCATTTAGTTTTATTAATAATTTTATTAATACTTTTATTTTCTAATTAGCTTCTTTCCCATTATGTTTTTTACTGTGTGTTTTTTAATGTGTCTGTAGTTTTTAATGGTTTTATTTTAGTTAAGTTGTTTTAATACATCCACATGAAAATGAAAATATTCCCTTCCCAACTAGCTAACAAAATAAATGAGGATTTATTTCAGTTAATGTTTATTTGATCTCAGTTAACACAGACAAAGGGTTTAGTTAACCGTTAAAACCCCTGCAGTCGCCCTCAGGTGTTCTAGATGGGATTTCTTGAATCTACAATGCTTTAAAGTACTCAGTTAAGTGTAAATGGTGTCTTTGTTTGTTTCTCAGGAGTGTGTTGTAGAGCACATAATCACTGCTTGTTTCTGCAGCTCGTGAAAGTGGGCTTGATGAGAGCCTGAGCTGCGAAAAACAACAACAACTAAAGTTATGAATGTCAACTATTGTGCTCATTAATAAGGTTTATTAGGAGGTTAGAGGCAACGCATTATTAAGACAAAAGAGGCAATGCATTATTAAGGTTAATTAAGGTTTATTAATCATTAAGAGTAATAGCAATTTCTAATAACAACCAAAATTTTGAATAATAACCAACGTTTACCCCGTTATACACATCACTTGTCAATGTAATCATTTCGAAATTAAATAAGTTTTAGACAAGTCATGGTTAAATTGGTTAAATGTATTATTGATGGGTTTACATTTTATTACTACATATAGGTATTTGCCAATAAAATGCTCACACCTCCTAAATATTCTGTATCATAATAACAAACAAAATAATGTTCAACAAAATACCAACATAGAACAACTATTGTGCTCATTATTAAGGTTTCAGTGGACTAATAGCAATTTCTAAAATTATAATAACTAAAATATATAATAATAATTACCAAAGTTATTTCACAAATTTTTTTAATGTAATGTTTTTGGAAATTAAATAAGTCATGCTCAAATTGTTTATATGTGGGTACTATTTTATTTTATTGTATTATTGTATATCTGTTTTGCCAATAAGATGCTTACATTGCCTAAATATTCTGTATCATAATAACAAGTGATATTAAACAAAATAATAATAAACAAAATACCATAAAACTCCAAATAAATCTGATTAAATTTAGGGAAATAATTTAGATACACTGTGAAAAAGTAGTTGTCTTAAAGAGCCCCTATTATGGGTTTTTGAAAATGAGCTTCCATGCAGTGTGTAGCACAGCTCTAAGTGAATGAACACATCCAGCTGAGGTTTAAATCTGAAAGTGCACAGTGTTTAAAACTATTGATTCTTGAACTAAATAGTTGACTCAGAGTCGAATTAATGAATCGAGTTGGGTTTGGACACTTTGTTTGAACGCGTCTACATCTATACGGTACATCACCAAATATGTAGTTCCAGATCCGGTAAAATGACTTCAGACACTAGCGGAGCTCTGAGGATCACGGGACTGATCATGACTCGAAGATGACGATCACTGACAGATGGAGATTCGGCTGCTGGGAATAAAGGGTTAAAGTTTATTTTCACAACGACACCACAGTATAGCCAACCTTGTGCTGTGTTTGTTCCTGTCATATTTCTGATTTTTGATACAATAACCTACGCTGCAGCGCGGGATTCGTCGGCCCTTTGCTATTAAAGGAAGGAGCAGCAGAGACTATTATGTATGGGACTTTTTCAGTAACTGTTGCAGTTCATATGGACCAGTTTCCTCTTCCTCCGGATCATAACATGTAAGTGTGACTAAAATTGTTGACTCGTTTTGTGTAGTTTGCAAAACATGTGTTGTTGAATTGTCTGTTATAAGTTGTAATCGCCCCGCGTGGCTTTTAATCACTTATCTATTATAGATCAGTGCTTGTACTGTATCTCTCAGGTTAAATCTGTTCACTAGAAGTTAAAGCTATTCACATATTGTGTTGAAAACGCGCCGCGTGCTTCTTCCTTTACAGGCTTTGCATTTTGTGCTCCTGATCCTCTGCTGTTTGCTGCTATGGCCACCATCAGCTGTTCCTCACACACGCGGCGCCGTCAGTTTTCAAAATAGTTCAACTTTAGCCACTGTGTGGATTAATACTGAATGTGTGTCGTTGTTATTACTTGGGGTTAGGGGTAAGAGTAGAGTATATGCTGGTGTTTAACTGCATTGCTTTATAGCATTCCTGCATTGGGCTCTATGCATACTCTGTGTGCTACTTCATAGCTGTGGTGGGTATTTCTCTCTCGCGCTGAACCCAGTCGACCAATCACAACAGACTGGGTCATCGGACCAATCAGCGCAGATTAGCTTTGCGCTAAGGAGGGGTTTGGGAACAAATGAATCGATGAACAAATCATATGGGAGTCGCTGGGATAATTAGGTCAAAATAAATGCATATTATAAGACAATGAAAGTGTTTATTGACCTTGCATGCAGATCAGCCTGTTGTTGGAGACCCCCAAAACCAAAATATGACCATTTATAATGCAAAATATAGGCTCTTTAAATGTTTAAGCTTAAAGTAAATTTATTACATCAAACTGGCTTAAACAGCTTTTGAATGTCATTTTAAAAAGGAAGTGTTATATTAATAAATTAAATTAGCATCAATTAAATTGTCATGACTTGTTAATCCTTTTTGTGTGTGTGCGTGTGTGTGTGCGTGTGTGTGTGTATGTGTATGTGTGTGTGTGTGTGTGTGTGTGTGTGTGTATGTGTGTGTGTGTGTGTGTGTATATATATATATGTATGTATGTATGTATGCATGTATGTATCTCAACTGACCCAAAGTTGTTTTTACAGAATTTACATGTGATATTACTGCTATATTTTATGTCTGATATTTTAATTTATTTCTCTAACTTTACTTTGGGGTAGGCTACAATATTATTTTTTCTATCAAAGGTCGTAAAAAATCTCCTGTTGGTAATTAGCGTTGTTCCTTCTCCTGAGCAGTTCGTGTCGTCAAAATTGATTATGATGACGTGGTACGGTGCTTTCTATAGGGGCGGGGTCTGCGTGCTGACGTCACTACCCTTCACCACCAGCGCAGTGTTGAGCGTTCAGCCGCTCTTCACTAATGCGAACAAACACACGATATTATAACCTGGACTATTTAATTTCACACCGACGGACGCAGGATGGCCTTCCCCGTGTGATTAGTCCAGTCTGAAGGATTTAAAGGAAGATCTTTAAAGGAAACTGAAGGATACACGTTGACAAAGACCCGATGAGGCTTCGAAAGTGAGAGAAAACTAGTCATTAAAGCCAAAAAGGTAAAGTTGGCGCGGAAAATACTGTTCCTCGAATGAAAGATGGCTGTGTTCGGTGTGTTTTTCGTTGGGTTTTGTTCATAATAACGCTGGAGTGTGTTTAAGGCAGATGTGAGTGTGACATAAAGGCAGAAATCTGAGGTAAAGTTGCTTGTGTGGCTCGAGTAACGGTCCGGCTCGCGGATATTTTGGGTGGTTTATAAAAAGATGTTGTTCTTCGGTTTGGTTAGTCCTAAAGCCCCTCACAGACACCTCATTGCTAGTTTACGTATTTTTCCTGATTTCTAGCACAAAAGGGAGTAAATATGTGCTTTTATTGTCACTTTTTTGTGGTGTTTTGTTTTATACATATCATCTGTTTTCTATATCAATATACAGTAAACTTACAGTTGTTGCTAGGGAGAATAGCCGTCCCGTTATTTGACGTTTGACTCGATTTTACATACACACACTCAAGAAATTGAGGTAAAATTGGTTTTATATTCGCACATTCATGTTCAGTGACAACTTGTGACACGCTCCCTATATTGTTTAGCATGGTACTTTGAATATTCAATCTGAAATCACATGCAAGTCTGACTTCAAAACAACATTAGCACTATTTAGTTGACTGTGAACAATGTTGTACTTTGATAATCATTGGTTGCTAATATGATTTCCATATTTATAATTGACAAAGAATACTTTTCTGAAACTATATTATTAAGGAGAAAGTCGGAATATGCGAATATCAAACCAATAACAATTACCCCAAATATGACCTTTGCTTCTTGTTCAAGCCATGTATTTAAAAGGAGTCGAAAAAACACAATTCTTAAGTTTTTTTTGTGGGACAACCTAATTGTTTTATGTTCAGTCCACTTAAATTGGTAAAAAAAAAAAGAAAGATTAATTTAACTTAATCGATTTGTGTTGGGAGCATGTTTACAGTGCATTAAATGACAACTAATTGTTTACAAAAAAGTCTTTCTAAGTTGAAAAGTCAATGTGGGGGAATAGTGTTCTGCCGTCATACAGTGTAAAATGTATTGGTAACACTTTTAAGTAACAATTCACACTATTTTCTACTATTACCTGCCTAATTATTAAGATATGAACTGTTTATTAGCATGTATAAAGCATGTATCTTATTTTACATCCCTTATCCCAATACTTAAACCCAACTAATACCTTACTTACTATTAATAAGCAGCTAATTAGTGGTTAATTGAGCTAAAAATGTTAGTTAATGGTTTGTTAATAGTGTGAATTGTACATTAAAATGAAGTGTGACCAATATATTACATGAAATGTACTTATTCTGACCTGTACTTACTAAAATGTACATATAAGGATACGACATCACCAAATCTTATGCACTGCTTTAAGTCTTGTAATATTCCTGAAAAATTATAGTCGTTATTATTATTTTATTATTATTTTTTTTTTAAATATATTTTCTGCTCTGAAAGAAATTCGAATGCATTGGGGAAAACAATATTATTATATGTAATTTGACATTAAAATATAGCATTTATGTCAAGCTCTTCATATTTCGTGTTATTTGAACTTTTGAAAACATGATGATCCAAATCTGCATATATCCGATAAAATAAACAATGAGAAGTAATGTGAGCTTTGATATAATGAGACTGCTGAGGTAAAAGCATCTAACCATTATCTAGTATTTAAACACAAGTCAAGTAACCGTACAGTACAGAATAACAAACCCACTGCTATTTTTCGTTTAACTGTATAACTAGAAAGAGGATTCAGAATATGGGTCGAAGATTAGATGTCCTACACTCTAAAAAATATCTGTAAAATAGCAGTTTTTCGTATTTTGTGATTCATTTTTTTATTATTTTCTGTTTATTTTTGATTTTGAATTGCATTATGGGATCTTGATCTTTCTTCCAACAACTTTTAACCTTGAAAAGTAAGAAAAAAAGTACTTTTATGAACATTTTGAATAGTTTGCAGTGCTATATTGTGGGTTGGTGTTGTATATTACAACTACAGAAATCTTTTAATAAACTGCAGCACATTTTCTGTTATTTTACACGCTTATTTCTTTAGTTACTATTTCTTATACATTATATTATCTCAAACTACTAAAATGTCAATAAAAGTCACTTTGCTAAACTTGTAGAGTTGAATTTTCAACCTCAAAAGTGGACAGAGCAGAGATCAACATCCGCAATTCACAACAGGAAATAAACAAAACACTTGTGAATCACAAAATACAGAAGCTGTTAATTAATCAAATTAATTTTCTTTTACAGTGTATTTTGGTGTCTGGAGCAAATGAATTGCTACTAAATACAGGTTTAAATACAGTTTGTGAAAATAAAATGTGAAAATATGGTTAAAGGGCGTCATGGTGGCGCAGTGGGTAGTGTGATCGCCTCACAGCAAGAAGGTCGCTGGTTCGAGCCCCGGCTGGGTCAGTTGGCATTTCTGTGTGCAGTTTGCATGTTCTCCCCGTGTTGGCGTGGGCATGCACTATAGGCGAATTGAATGGGCTAAATTGGCCATAGTATATGTGTGTGAATGCAAGAGTGTGTGGATGTTTCCCAGGGTTGGGTTGTGGCTGGAAGGCCATCCGCTGTGTAAAACATATGCTGGGTAAGTTGGTCGTTCATTCCGCTGTGGCGACCCCTGATTAATAAAGGGACTAAGCCAAAAAGTCAATGAATGAATATGGTTAAAGTCGTTCATTGTAACAGATTTGTAATATGATGTAATGTGACCTACGTATTCCAAAATATATTATCAGAAAAAAAAACACTGTTTAGAATATAACATACCAAATGTTATTACGTTTTATATATACAGTCTTTATTTAAGATTTCAGGTATTTTGGGGTCAAGCTGTGATCCTTAAAGATAGTCTTTTAATAAGTCCTCAAATGATAACAAAACATGGTTTGACATATATAATCTCTCGTCACGCTTGATGACATTTTAGTGATGTCTTCTGTAAATAATGGTAATAATATACAGTTGATGTCAGAATTATTCGCCCTCCCTTAGAATTTTTTTTCTTTTTTAAATATTTCCTAAATGATGTTTAACAGAGCAATGAAATTTTCACAGTATTTTCAATAATATTTTTTCTTCTGGAGAAAGTCTTATTTGTTTTATTTTGGCTATATTAAAAGCAGTTTTAAATTTTTTTTAAACCATTTTAAGGTCAATATTATTAGCCCTCTTAAGCAATATTTGTTTCTGATTGTCTCCAATCAGCGTTAATCAGAAATTGGGGAATAAAATATACAGGGTGGGCTAATAATTCTCACTTCAACTGTATAATAGTCTTACCTATTTTTTGCTTCTAAAATGTATGCATGGATAGTGAATGAAAATGATTTAAAGCTGGATTACAATTGTTTTGATGCTTAAAAACCACTTATTGTCTTTGACCCACATATTGGAAACAAATGGAAAATATAAACGAGAGGGAAAAATCTGATCTTTCATGGTTGTGTCTTAAATATGAGCAAACCGAGTCTGTTTCCTAAAGCGTACAGATGTTCTTTGAAATGTCAATGCTCCAGGAAACAGACTGCATTGATTAATTGGATACAGTGACACCCTTGTACCCTTTTTAATCTGAAGAGGAACGTCTCTCTCTTTTGTCCTAGAGCAACCTTGTGTCTGACAGCAGAGGAGCTTTTTTAATCAGCTAAATGGAAGACGCCAGTGAAGGTGGAGTAAATCTGGTGTGTGCTTGGTTATATCTGTTGTTTGCTGATGGTACATTGACCTTTAACCTTCACAACAGCTGCTGGACAGAAACTAAAATTATTGGATTGACTCTTTTGGACATATAAGTGCAGGATGATACAATCACTGCAGAAAAAGCCATTCTTAGAGGTTTTGTCTTGTTTCTAGTTGAAATATATAAAAATTCTTAAAACAAAAGCATTTTCTTTACTTGTTTTCAGAAATAATGTCAAAATAAAGTGAGTTTTTACATAAATCAAGCAAAATAATCAGTTTTTAGTTTGAAAAAAGATTATTTTACTTGTCTCACTGGCAGATAATTTAGCTTCTTTTAATGTAAAACTCACTTAATCTTAATTTATGATTTCTGAAAACAAGACTCTCCTCCTTGATTTAAGAATTATTTGATATTTTGACTAGAAACAAGACAAAACCTCTAATTTAGAAAGGCATTTTATGCAGTAATCATCATGTGTGGTGTTTCTGCTTTGTAGGTTAAAGGGTTAGTTCACCCAAAAATGAAACTTCTGTCATTAATTACTCACATATGACATTTCTGTTTATCTTCTGAAAACAAATTAAGATATTTTAGAAATGTGAAAGCTCTCTAAGCCTCCATAGACAGGCAAAAACATTATCAAAACAGTCCATGTGTCATCAGTGGTTCAACTATAATGTTGTTAAGCCTTGAAACTACATTTGTGTGCAAAATAAAACAAAACCAATGGCTTTATTTAAGAAAATAAAGTGTCAGTTCAGGATGTATCTTCAGCTCATGTGAAGCTGTCATGGGGCGTTCACACCAGACGTGACTTGCATGAATAAATCACGCTATTCTTGTAGTAAATATACACGTGAACATTTTAAGTTTACTTGCTTCGTTTGTGTGTCAAATTCACTGCACAATAGACCTGGATACGCGTCTTTGGCGGGGCTTCTGTCTGCCCGGTGACTCTAGTTTCCTTGGCTAACATGGATTTTATTGAGAGAGTAGCTGTGCTTTGTGCGCTTTAGGAAAACTGAAAAACAGCGTAGTTTGAATACGGCAGCATGTCTGAGTCCACTAGATCCTTTCAGAGGTGCACCCAGCTCTGTGAGTTCATCAGCTCCTCCAGAAACTATACCTGGATGATGGAAGCTTTCGGCGGTGCTTCAGACTGAGCCCAGCCCAGTTTGATGAGGTGTTGTCCGGTGTCCACAGGAGGATTTCCCCTCAGGACACCAACAACAGGCGCTACGTCAAAATCACGCTCCTACAAGAGCTCACATTAAGTATGCAAAACGTTCAGTTAACGCCGCCTCATTCGCACGAATAGTGCCGCAGGATGTCTATTCATGTCTTTGCATTGACTTAACATGTAAATCACTCGCGCTTGTCACTTCATCCGCGTCTGGTGTGAACGCACCATCAGACCTATCTTAAAATACGCTTGTCTGGATGAACTTGACTCTCTAAATGCTATAAAGTCATTTGATGTTTGGTATTATTAGATGGTCTCTTTAACAAATTGTGTTGAATGAATAAGCAACTACATGCCATCTAATTCTCATTACACTGCAAAAAATACTTATCTTTTAGACAAGCAAAAATATTGTTCTGTTTACAGAAATAATGAGTCAAAATTAAGTGAGTTTTCTTTTAAAACAAGCAAAATAATCTGCCAATGGGGTATGCAAAATAATGTTATTTCAAAGCAAAAACATGTTTATTTTACTTGCCCCATCTGCAGATTATTTTACTTATTTTAAGGTAAAAATTCACTTAATTTTGACTCATTATTGCTGAAAACAAGACAATATTTTTTGCTTGTCTAGAAAATGCTTCTTCATTGAAGGATATTTGGATTAGAAACGAGACAAAAACTCCACATAAGAAGCATTTTTTGCAGTGTAGAGTATTAGACTGTAAAGTTAGGGTTAGTGTAAGTTAACATACTTGCAAATTTACCTATAATCAGGAAAAAATCAGCAGATATTAATAATCTAATGAGAATGAGTTGGCTTGTAGTTCCAATGCAACTTATAGTCAACATAAAATGTGCAAAAAGACATCAAAATAAGGTGATGCATTCTCTATTTCATTCCAGACGTTTGACTTTTAGAGAATTATTGCTATTTAATATTCACTAATGCTTATATTTTGCCTTATAATAGATTAAAAGAAATATTTTTTCTCTAAATTAGTTAAACCCGCTTTAAAACTGACCCCTCTTTGCTGTTGTCATGTCATGATGCAGGAGTCCAGAATGTGTGTTGTTGTTGTTGTTAATATCTCTTGTTTGATGTTGGTCTGGAAAACAGGACGTCTAATCTGATCTCCTTTTGTCTCCTCCCTGTTTCTATTCATTCCTGTCTGATCTCGAGTCTCATTACTCTTACCGGTCAGCCAATGAGAAAGAGCCTTTCTTCGCCGGTGTACAATGTAAGCAGTATTCATGTGAGCCAGCGGAGGTCACACAGTAAATTAGCTTGAAATTGACCTGCAACGGCTTGTGTTCAATGCTGCATTGTATAGCTGCTCTCTCTCAGCCACGATAAGCGATCTATTATACAAGAAAATCTAGTATACAAGTTGTTGTACATGCTTTAAAAAGAGAAAACTAAACTTGTTTGCCAGAAAATTAAGCCAAAAATACTAATGCTGTAAAATGCAGATGCTAATTATTTACATGTGTTAAAAGTAAGGGATAATGTACATCCAGCCAGTTGTTATCGCAGATTAAAGCCACACGGGTTTATCAGCAGCTCTTGTGTAAGACTGAAGGGTTTATTCTGTAAAAATAATCAGATAGATGTAAATGATCTCACTTTTACTTGACTACCTGCCTCAAAAATGAACTATTACACACAAAACATTGATCTAGTATACTAGAAAGTTTTGTTCTTAAAGGGATAGTTCACCCAAAAATGAAAATTGTGTCATAATTTACTCACTTGTTGAAAATCCCAGTGCTTTAAAGTCAGTGTAAAATCTTAAATCTTAGAGTTATTTACTTCCGTTGATCACAAAAGAAGATAATTTGAAGGCAGCTGGAATCCTGTAACCATTGATTTCCATAGCATTTGCTTTTCCTACTATGGAAGTCAATGGTTACAGGTTTCCAGCTTTCTTCAAAATATCATCTTTGGTGTTCAACAGAAAAAAGAAACCCATCAAGGTTTAGAACCACATATAATATATGATTATATTCAATATTCAACGGTCAAGATGATTTGCAGTACTTGGATGTTATTAGATTAATGGGATGTTATCAGGGAATAGCATGTCTTGGAATGTCATGACTGACTAATCAGAATCAAGTATTCCAGATAGGGCATCAATATTGCAATGTGTGCATCCGCAATAGTCGCATTGCAGGATCTGCAGTGTCAAGTCTGGATTATATTTGACTAGGCCTGTCATGATATCTATTTTTGTCGTACGATATATTGCACCAAATATATTGCGATAAACGATATTTTTGTCATTTTAAGACCATTTTATGCCGCTTATTATATAATGCCAGAATGACCATATAATATCATCACAATGCAACACACTCTTCCAATGAACACATAATATTTTATTCTTAAGAATATTTCATTTAATTATAGTTTAATTATTTTAACAATTTAATGATGAAGCATTGGAATCAGAATGTGAAAACGTATATCCTAAATAAATAATAATAATAATAATAAATGTTAACAAAAAAGTGCAAGGTAAAGAGTAACAGAGGCTGTGATATCTGCTACCAGATCTATTTTCAGCTGTCAGACACTCACATGAAAATATACTATAGTAATTTATAGTAAATACTAAAGTGTTTTATTAACCACACTGACACTGACACCTCCAGTAGAGATAGAGATGTTGCACAATCAGCTAAAATGTTGCTAGAATTGTTTTTTATTTATGGGCGATATATATTCATTCATTCATTTTCTTTTCGGCTTAGTCCCTTTATTAATCTGGGGTCGCCACAGCGGGATGAACCACCAACTTATCCAGCATATGTTTTATGCAGCGGATGCCCTTCCAGCTGCAACCCATCACTGGGAAACATTCATACACTCTCATTCACACACATACACTACGGACAATTTTACCTTACCCAATTCACCTATACCACATGTCTTTGGACTTGTGGGGGAAACCGGAGCACCCGGAGGAAACCCACGCGAACACGGGGAGAACATGCAAACTCCACACAGAAATGCCAACTGACCCAGCCGAGGCTCGAACCAGCGACCTTCTTGCTGTGAGGCGAACGTGCTACCCACTGCGCCACCGCGGGGCGATATATATTGTATCAGCAAAAATGATTGAGGTCATGTCCATGTGCTGTGCGATATATTGATTATTGTGACAGGCCTTTATTTGACCAGGAGCAACAGATGAAAACACATCTGATCTGTGTTGTAATTGCAAAGTTTAACCATAAAGCTACCAAACAGTTTATCACTTATATGTGTTTTTTTAAGGCCTGTGACTGTGTGAGCATTTCAAGCCAGTTTAAAGCATCAAGGCACAAGAGATTATAATATGTGTAACTTTAAATTGTATTTATGTATGTTTATGATGAAGTCTACACAGTGTTATTTTATGTTTAATTTGTTTAACTGAGTACTGTCAGACACCATAAAATAATGTGTTTCATTTGTAAACACCCCTTTGTGCTCTACTGTAACTGTATTTATCAATACTTGTGATTGGTTTATTATATTTTATGCTGATGTGCTCCTCTACAAAATCATCCTAATCAATCTAAACGTATGTGTTCTTTCCAAATAGAGCTATTCATTTCATCTGCAGAATACCAATATGTATTGCAATGTCCGTTTTTTTCCCTATATGCAGTCCTAATTCCAGAGAGCTGTGTAATGAGTTTTATTACTCATCTCAAGTACTGTAGCGTTATTCATACTTCTATAATGAGCGTGAACTAATTTGTTATGGTCTTTTGAAAGTTTGGGAAAGTGTTGAATTGATTCTACATGGTGAACAGCTGGTGTTACAGCTGTGGTAGAAATGCAGAACTGTGCTTAATCTTCTGTCAAAAAACACCAGGAACAAAGTTTGCAGTCACTAAACCTTGATGCAGTTGACCTCATGTAAACCGCTCTCGGGTCAATCTGAAGTAGCTGATAGTGCATTGAAATTTATTGAAAAGAAATTAGTTATTGACCAAAAAGGCACAGGTTTTGTGTTTGGAAAGTTCTTGTCATTAAAAAAAAAAGATGTAAAAGCGATTGCTGCATTGCTTGTTTATTTATTCAGCCATAGTTTATATTTTCATATTTGTACAGTATTATGTGTTGTGTGTGCGTTATGTGTATTTACATAACATTTAGCTCCTCCAGGATTTCGCAGGGACATTTTTTTAATATATATTGGTGGACTAAAATCAGTCCCACTTTATATTAAGTGGATTTAACTACTGTGTACTTGCATTAAAAAAATAAATACAATGAAATAAAAATAAACACTTGTGTTGCTCTTGAGGTGGGATAGGGTTAGGGACGGGTTTGGTGGTATGGGTGAGTTTAAGGGTGGGTTAAAATGTAAGGGATGGTCAACAGTTAATTAAAGATGTAATTGCATGTATTTAATCAATCAAAGTACAAAACATGTATTTGCACCATAAGTACATTGTAACAAATTATTAATTTTAATATAAGTACATATTAGTTGAGGCCCTTAATATAAAGTGGGACCAAATTATCTTTTTTCAAAACTTCAAAAACTTTAGCTCTTGTGTTTTACTGTAAAAATACACTTTTTTTTACATGTACACAATCATACTTTATTGGATGTTTGGGTTACGGGTGATAGTTATTGTCTACTATACTCTGCTAATTGTTGTTTTACTAACATGCAAGCTGACATTCTGAATTACATCACACATAAACAAAAATTGACTGCAGGATGAAGCCTAGTATTAGATTGTAGTCAGAATCCCATATGATACAAATAATCTCCCTGTATGGATTTGTGTTTTTACGTTTATAAGATATGAAATATGTCACCAAGCAAATGAAAATGAATTCATGAATATCAACACTTGAGCTCCATCGCAGATGTGATATTGATTTTATACAACAGTTCAACAAACAAAACGTTCATATTGAGTGATTTGCATTTTAGATACAATATTGTCTTTCTTTTTTGCCAATGGAAATACTTTAAACTTTTCAAAGCCGGAGCAGTACATTTGCTGTGTTTTTTTTTTTACTCAATGATTGAGTCAAAATAGCAGTCACTTGTTTAATTTCTAAATGAATCATCCGTTGTGGATAAATCAATTGAATGAATGATTTAATGAATCACTTCCAATATGTCAGATGTGTTTAAAAACACAGCAAATCCTAATTGATTAATCAAGAGTTCATTGTACATCTGTAAATGAATACGTAAATCATTTTTATTTTACTTTCTAGCAGTGTCAGTACTAGGGCTGCATGATATTGGAAAAATGCAGTGCATCTGCATAAAATATAATAATTACAAGCACATATAAATACGACAGAGCAAAAATAAAAGTCTAACAGTATTCAAGTATGGAAATTGAACAATCAAACATAAAATAACATGGTCATCATTGTATAAATTATTTTATTCAATAATATAAAAATAACATTTAATAATATCTTTATCTTTTAATCTTTAATAAATAATCTAATCCTGCGATGTGACTATTGCAGATACACATATTGCGATATCGTTGCTCAGATGATATATTGTTCAGACCTAGTTAGTACTCTTTTGTGTCAGTGCAAAACTAGAACCACACTTTATGAATATACATTAAATCACGCTGAATTTGCTGAGTTTTTTACTTAATGATTGATTCATAATAACAGTCACTTGTTTAGTTTCTAAATGAATCAGCGGTTGTGGATAAGTCAATTAAATTAATGATGTAATGAATCACTTTCAATGAGTCAGTCATTGAAATCCTACACTGTAAAACCCAAAAAGTTAAGGTAACTCAAACCGTTTGAGGAAACCGATTGCAACAAACCATTTGAGTTAAAAAACTAATCTATATGAGTACTGTGAACTTCATTTAAGTTGAAGTAATGAGGTATTTAATTAACTCATTACCTTCAACACTGAGTTCAAAACTCTTTTCAGATGAGTAGAATTAACTTTCAGTAAGTTTTGAGTTAACTACTCTCATTTCATTTGATCGTTTCATTTGAAGTTGACTGTTGGGTTTTACAGTGTACACAAGACTATAGTATTAGGATGTTTTGGTTTATAGTATCACTTTTTCTAATTACATTTTTTCAATATTAGATTAATCGAGAGTTCATTGTACATCTGGTAATTAGTATGTAAAAAAAATTACGTTTTACTTTCTGGCCATTGCTCAAAATTAGAAACAGTCTTTATGAATAAACATGAAATCGCGCTGAATTACTGGTCAATATTTTTAGTCAGTGGTTCAGTCTCTTTGTAAACACTAGTCTAAATAAATAAATAAAATGTGTTATTTCAGCATTCCAGATAAATCAATTCCCATAGCTATTTTAGTTTGTAATTGCATCTTGTATCCTGTTTAGTAGGGTTTCAAGATAAAAAAGAAATGCGTATATATTTCGTGTCGCAGTCCCGATCTCCCAGTTGACTTTATTTTGTGAAAATGACCAGCTGACTGCACTCTTACTTGTTTAGTTTAGTTTTTTACGGGATGAAATGTGGCCCGCCAAGAGAGCAGTACAAATCTAAGATAAAGCCATTCATTTCCTTGAAACTACCAAAAACCTTCTTATCTACAGAGACTGCCCTGCTGCGCCTGTAACGACACCACTGTACAACAAGGCTCTGCTCGTTAACATTAAAGGGGACCTATTAAGCAAAAATCTATTCTATAAGGGGTTTAAACACAGTTGTGTGAATATAACCAGCTTCTAATGGTAAAAATTATTAATTTTCTTTTTTATAATTACACTTCATAAGCAGAAAGACTTTGAAATTTTCTCTTTGTATGTGTCATCAGAGGAGGAAAGCCCCGCCCATTAGTGACAATCTCTCCCTCATTAGCATAGGACACTAGTCTTGTTTTTGAATCTGCCACTATGCTCACACACAGGCATTTGTAGCTTCGCCTTCTTTTGAAATGTGCACAGTCTCATTTGAATTTAAAGCGACAGTCACCAAAACGCCACAATTAGGATCAAAGCCTTAAAAGGGTCAGTTTCAGAGAGTTAGAAAACATTGTTTGTGCGCTATTTTGAGCTGAAACTTTACATAAGAAACACATGCAAGAATCTAGTTTTTCACACAGGAGCAGTTTGATGACAGAAACCTGACAAATGTCTCAAATTCAACATCTTAACAGTGCTTACCCATAGGATATGCAGAGTAAGGCGCTGCAGACTTTAAAATTTTATCATGCATTATGCATACGAGAGGTATAAACACCACCTTGGGTGTGCATTACTTTTTTTAGTTATTCAGCAGCCCATCAAAAATTATGCATTTTTGGTAATGTACTTTTCACCTGTTAAACTATTATTTTAAAACTAAGTTAAATAGTGATTATGGCTTCAACAAAAGCATATAGAATCAATTTACAACCCATGATGAACTTTGACGATTTTAAAGTTTCCCTTCATGCAGAAATTGAATAGAGTTATTCTTCCTGATTCTAGCATTGTTCTGCTGCTGTTAGACTGAGGAGTCTTGCTCAACAGTGTTACTGTCCTCTGAGTCATCATAGTGAATGAAGCAGATCCAATAATAAAAGTGATAGATGAGCATGTGACTGCGTCGTTTTCTTAGGTCTTCAATCATACAAATTACCAGCGATGCATCAGCCACGGTCAGAGCAGGTGGAATATGAATCAGATCTGAATATGAACCAGAATGGGGATTCTGGGGAAGTTTCCGGAATCAGGTTCAATTCCCGGTCCCGGCAGGACCAATTTTGAGTATGGGTAAAGCCATACTTGATAAGGCTCACTTCACTTTTTACTTTCATTCTCTACACCAAAAAAAAAAAAAAAAACGGTACCTAAAGGTGAATTAAATGTAGTGAATCCATTGGACTGTAATTTTATTGCATCAAGTAGTACAATGGGAAAAATAGCATAGAAAGCAATTAAATAACAATGGGTTAAAAGAACAAGCATCAAAACAATAGAAAATGTATTAAGCTTTATTCTATATAAATATATATAAAGCTACTTATTCTGAGCTGTTCTTATTCATTGTCACTTATTTTATTTGCACAAAAGTTAATTGAAGCATTAAAGCAGACTTTACTTGCATTTACTATGCTTTTGTATGCATATAAATTCACTTTTGTAAATTAATTTGATGTGAACACCAAAATTCGATATCCCATCTTCGACCCATGTACTGTGTGTGTGTGTGTGTGTGTGTGTGTGTGTGTGTGTGTATGAAGTGAAGTGAAGTGAAGTGTAGTGTGGCCAAGTATGGTGTCCCATACTTGGAATTTGTGCTCTGCATTTAACCCATCCAAGTGCACACACACAGTTAGTGAACACACACATACCGTGAACACACACCCGGAGCAGTGGGCAGCCATGCAGTTGGGCCGTTGGGCCACCCCCAATTCCCGCTGGTACCGAGTATCGAACCAGCAACCTTCGGATCACGAGTCCAACACTCTAACCACCAGGCCACGACTGCCCCCGTATGTATGTATGTATGTATGTATGTATGTATGTATATATAAATAAATAAATATAAATAAATAAATAAATATATATAAATAAATAAATTAAAAAAAAAAAAATATATATATATATATATATATATAAATAAATAAATAAAATATGTTTACGTAGATGTAGGCATGGGACGATAACCGTTTTCAAGGTATACCGCGGTTTGGAAAAGTCCAGGTTTTAAAACCGCCAAAATTTTCTGCTATACCGTTCCTAAGGTATATGTCAGATTTCTTATTTATGGTTTTTTTTTTGGGTTTTTGTTTTTAGGACAACAGTATCTCCAGCAGAAAAGATATCCAAAAATGCCGTTTTAAATTGTAAATAAATCTGTGTTCTTGAAACTAATGAAGACAGCAGAAGTCAATCATTCATTTGAATTATTTAGCCTGACATGTTTACTGCTCCAAAATATTTTAAATGTTCCTCAAAATAAGATATATTGTGTTTAAAGGGGGAAAAAGTTTTAGTTTTTTACCCAGACATTTAAAGAGAGCATATATTAGAGCAGTAATCACAATACCTTCAAACCATGACACCGTGATATTTTTATCCAAGGTTATCATACCGTCAGAATCTTATACCGGCCCATGCCTACGTAGATGTTACCAGTACATAGTAATGTAACTTTACAAGCCAGTCAAAACATGCGAAAATGTAACTTTATGTGCAAATAACTTTTTCTAATCCACTCATTTTCCTGTTTGACCATTTGTTCAAATGAGATTATTAAAATCATTGCACAGTGCACTTACAGTATTTTATTCTACACTTCTTGAATGTGCCAACACACTTGGATACACTGTGAAAAAATAGTAACTTGCAATTGAATAGAATAATTGAAATAATTGGAAAATAAGTTAATTTCTAACCACTATCTGGTCTTATAAGTGCTCAGTATTGGCTGAAGGGTCTCTTTGGTGGGGTCTCATTTTTGTTTGTTTTTTAATGTTGAGGGATTTCTGGCTGCTGTCCAGTCTACATGCTGGTTTCCTGTATGATAGGGGGAGATTCCTGTAACGTGAGGGAGAGAAAGCCAACGCAACGGTTAAAAGGGACTAGTCAGGCAGAAGCAGTAACATCACGACAGCCCCAAACCCGTAATAATGTCAGCTACGGCTCTCAGAGGCCTAATATATCATGCTCAGTGCGGTCTATGCATTAAATGTGTGCTTTACAGAGGGCTAACTCTCACCCAGCCTGATTCATTTGAGTTGCATTTAACTGATGCTAACAGAGATGCTGGGAATGGCGTATAAAAGCCTTTGTTCTGGTCATAGGGAAAACACATCTCAGGGATTCCTGGGATGTTTTTAGGAGGATGGTAGAGTTTGTGGTTTGCTCCAGAGGGTGGAGAAGATGAAATGAAGGGGTTGGACTGAGGGTGGAACCAAACTAGATCAGTTTAGCCATATATTCAACCCAGCCTCATTGGTTTAATGTGCGTACATTTTTGCTACACTCTTTGCTACAATCTTTATTGGCATCAGTGGGTTCAGGAAGAATCTTTAACATACATGGGTGCTTTTTTTATTCCACAAAAGCTTCCTTAAAGTGCAAAAAGGTTATTTTGGTCATTTAAAATTTCTTCACTCTAACAAATAAATGATTGTTCACTGGAAGGTTCTTTGGGCAACTAAAGGCTGGTTTATACTTCTGCGTCGAGTGATCGCAGTGATCCACGGCGCCTGTCTTGCGTGTAGCCGTGCATTTATACTTCTGCGCGCTGTTTGTGTTGCTCTGCAACAACACTTCTGAAATGCTAGCTGGTAGCAGGTTTTTATGTTGTGTTTATGTTGTGTTGAGTTTATTCGCTGATGGGTTTTTTTTTTCTGAATGCTAATGTACAAGTGGCTAAAACTCGCTCATTTTGAGGCAGGAACCGGCGGACGTGCAACAACTTTAATCATAAGGTAAACACAAAACAAAACTTTTCATCTGGAGCTCCTTCACGGGACTCCACACTTGTAAACACTCGCTCCATCGGGTTCGTGCGGCTCTCGGTCCCGCCCACACTCATCAGCGTTACCAAGCCGACCAATCACAGAGCTTGCGCTACGCGTCATTGCAACTGGTTGTTGCATTTTTTGAGAGGTGCGCATCAGCAACTATGCGACCACGCGAAGGCTGCGCCAGAGCATACGCGTGCAGTTGACGCAGAAGTATAAATCAGCCTTAAGAGTCATTCTTGGCGTTGGTGCAAAAACTCTTTTCTACCTCTAACAAATGGCCTACTGTATGCACACCATTCATTATTTGCGTTAATAGTGCCATTTAGATCAATTCATCTAGCTAAAATAACCTAATTTGTTTTTATAAGGTGTTAATTGTCTGTATTTGCTTTTGTATTTGCATCATATAATAAAAAAAAAATCTTGTTTAAAAGTAGAGTTTGTATATATTTGTAAATATCAAATTCTTTACATACTGTAAAAAAATGACATGGTTGGCATACATTTAAGTTGAATCAAATGAACCTCATGAGTCATTTTAACTTGAATTGTTTAAAAAACAATCCTGTTTAATAGTGGAATTTGTACAGAAAACTACATTACCCATGATGCGTTACAGAAAATACCACCAATCAGAGAGCTGCAGTGAGCAAAGTTGGTCAAAAGAGATATTTAGCTGCACCCACTCCCACGAAGAACAGTGAATGATGTAATCCAGTCTCTTTAGGTGATTAAATGCTATACATGCTAAGAAATAAATAATTGTTTACTGGAAGGTTCTGTGGGAAACTAAAAGTGATTCTTCCATGGCATTGGTGCAAAAACTCTCTCTACCTCTAAAAATGGCCTATACTGTATGCACAAAAGTTATTATTTACATTTAATAGTGCCATTTACAGCAGTTCATCTAGCTAGAGAACCAAATTTGATTGTTCGTTGAATGTTGTATTGCTTTTATTCAACAGTTTTACGGACAGGAAGTTACTATTAAGTTACATTTATTTATAAAATATATGTTTTTGTTTTGTTTTCTTTTATCACGATTGAAAATAGAGGCAAAATATCTTGTTGCATCTGCATTTAGCATTGTCCAATTGTGAGTGCATTGCATCTAAGTGTTACCATATGTAAACGGGTATCAGTTTTATCAGGTTTAGTGTATTTGCCACTGTACTTTTAATGCTACAGAGCATTAAATATTTAGCACACTCAGCAGACATTTCTTCTTCAAAGTTCTGTGTTAAATACAACACACAAGTCATTGCAAAATAATGTGGCCAGATTAGCATGAATCTGTTTTGCATAAAGTGTAACGTGCGTTTATCACCAGTGTCACGCTGAAACTCGCAAGACGCAACCTAAAATACAGAAATTCACATCATGGCATGCATATTTTACCACTGAGACAGGGTTGCATAAATTTGCACAATAAATTTAGCATCGTACCAATTGCTTGATCACAACATTTTGGGCAGTTTGTGCTTTTTTTTCTTATTCATTATTAGGGATTTCCACTAACTCAATAATCATTTACATCAAAAGAGGAACCCTAGTCTTATCTGGACACTTGACATGCAGCCAGTAACACTGTAAACATGCTAAAAATCGCAGAGCAATACCAAACACTTCAGCTTCTTGACTGATTTTTTTTGTATGAGTATGGTCATTCACATTATTTTTTGGAAAAGCACACATGTAGTTGCTTTTGTAGTAGCCTGTACAGTGTTGTTTTGTTATCCGGGTGTCTTTCTGCTGCTCGGTGATTACATACATCTTGTGTCTGTGTCGTTGTTGAATTGCGGTTGACTAAGTAATGTGCAGTACAGCAGAAAGTGCTATTGATCCGGGATGACTGTGAAGGATGGGACTGAACTTGAGCATTAGCATGGTCAATATTCCCCGTTATATAGAAAGAGCATTACTCTTTTAGCCATATTCTCTATTTGATTTAGGAGTTTGAGGGTCAAGCTAAAGATCATTTCTGAAAGTGCATTGTTTAAAGCAGAATTTCAGGTTTGTATTTACTTCTTTGATGTAACATAATTGTTATTAATGTTGATTTACAACATGCATGTTTCTCATTGTATACATGTAAAATTAGGGCTCTTTAAATATTTATTTGTGTTAATAGTGCAATTTAGAGCAAATTATATATCTATGAACCTCATTTGTTGCTCAAAGCTCATATGAATTAATGCTATAGTAATTTATATTAAATACTGCATATTATATTATTCATTCATAAATTTTCCCTAGTATTTTTTAATGTGGGGCATTAATGCACTTTAATAACCATACTTGTTTGTATAATACACTGTAGCTGGAACACCTCAAAATGAAGTGTTACACAAGTTTCAATAGAAATGGCATTGAAGTATATTTTAGTTGACCATACAAGTTAAAGGATCAGTTCAGTTCCAGAATGAAAGTTTCAGGATAATCTACTCTGCCCCTCATCATCAAGAGGGTCATTTATTTAATTTCTTTCCTTCCTTCATTCCTTCCTTCCTTCCTCCCTTCCTTCCTCCTTTGCTTGCTTGCTTCCTTCCTTCTTTTTCTTTCCTTTCTTCCTTCCTTCCTCCTTTTTCTTTCTTTCCTTTCTTCATTCTCTTTCTTTCCTCCCTTCCTTTCTTTCTTCCTTCCTTCCTTGCTTCCTTCCCTCATTCCTTTTCCTTCCTTCCTTCCTTCCTTCCTTTCTTCCTTCCTTCCTTCCTTCCTTCCTTCCTTCCTTCCTTCCTTCCTTCCTTCCTTCCTTCCTTATTTTTCTTTCCTTCCTTCCTTCTTTTTCTTTCTTTTCTTCCTTCCCTTCTTTCTTCCTTCCTTTTTCTTTCTTTTCTTCCTTCCTTCCTTTCTTCCTTCTTTTCCTTTTTTCTTCCTTCAATGCTTTATTCCTTCCTTCTTTTTCTTTCCTTCCTTTCTTCATTCCTTCTTTTTC
>CAIGQV010016148.1:2051415-2063585 GCA_903798115.1 Danio jaintianensis
ACACACACACACACACACACACATATAAGCATACGGAGACACAAAAGCACATACAGATACTCACATACACAGATACATATACACACAGACACACACAGAAGCATAGACAGACACACTCACAAAAGAGAAAGACACACACACAGACAGGTACACACACACATAAGCATACACAGACACACACACCAAGAGACAGACAGAAACACACACCTAAAGGAGCACACACATACTCACACAGAAAGACACAGACAGAGAAGCACATACAGACACTCAAAAACACAGATACACACACACACACACACACAAAGGAGCACACACAAACACAATCACACACACACACACATTGACATTGACCGAATTACCCAATACTTCATTTGCTGTACTATGTAAGTCTCCCTAACATGTTTTGAGAGGTGTTTCTGAGCTCCTCCTGATTGAATCTGCTCCGCCACAGAGTTCCCACAGAGCCTCGCTTTACTGTTAAACTGCTGGAATCCTCCCGCACCTCATCTCTGCCCATTGACTTTAATGGAAACCACATGCATTACATTCAGCAGGGAAGTAAAAGGCATTTCAGCTCCACTCTGGACGTCCCGCATGGCCTTCTGCTGGCTTTGTTTCCAGTCAGGCCTCTTGTATTTGTGATTTCTGCAGAGCTGCCATTGCTAGTGTAGTGTAGTGTAGTGTAGTTTAATCACACAGCTCTTACATCAGACCAGTATCATGTTATAAGCGTCTGTCAACACTTTTGGATAATGATATACTATTTGTAGACTCTGATGGAACCCAGAATGTCTTAATATTTCATCAGGTTTGTACATTTTTGCTTTGTGTGCAGAACTATTGCACAACTTGGAAGACGTAGTAGATGATTCAAAATGATTTAACTGGAATATTTGGCTAAATCTGGTGGCTCAGTGGTTAGCATTGTCGCCTCACAGTAAGAAGGTTGCAGGTTTGAGTCCCGGCTGGGTCAGTTGGCGTTTCTGTGAGGAGTTTGCATGTTCTCCCCGTGTTGGTGTGGGTTTCCTCCGGGTGCTCTGGTTTCCCCCACAGTCCAAACACATGCGCTATAGGTCAATTGGATGAACTAAATTGGTCGTAGTGTATGTGTGTGTGTGTGTGTGTGTGTGAGAGAATGTGAGTGTGTATGGGTGTTTCCCAGTACTGGGTTGCAGCTGGAAGGGCATCCACTGTGTAAAACATATGCTGGAATAGTTGGCGGTTCATTCCGCTGTGGCAATCTCTGTAATAGAGACTAAGAAATGACTCAATGAAAATGAATGAATGTGGCTACGTTAAAACATATATAAGATTTTAATTACACTACAAATGCTCATATATATATAAAGTGTTTACCTTGTGATAAATAATTGTTTTTGTTCTGCATGAGCATTTGTAGTGTAATTAAAATCTTAAAACTATATTTAAAATCTGTACTCGCATATTATATAATAATTCATTTAAATGTAAAGTATAATGTAAAATAAATGATAATGTAAAGTAACGTGTCATACGTGCACTTTTAAATTGTGCATTTTGCATTACATTTTGTATTTTGTTATGTCAGATGATTATTTTAAACAATTAATATAAAAGTATAAATTAAACATTAATAAAATAAGTTTAAAATTTTTTGTGAAGCTTTAAATAACTAATCACATGTAAATTACCCTGTAAAAAATGCTGGGTTCTGTACAAGCCTTGATGTTTTCCAACACAAATCGATTGTTAACCTGTTTGTTTTTACAAATTTAAGTGGATTGAACTAAGGCTGAACAATATATGGTTTGAGCATCGATATCGCAATGTGTGTATCTGCAATAGTCACATCGCAGGATTAGATTATTATTAAAGATGAAAAGATATTAATACATTTAAATTTTTTATTTATACAATGATGACCATGCTATTTTACATTTGATTTTTACATTTCTGTACTTGAATGCTGTTAGACTCCCCAGAAAACCATAAAGCACTGTTTGTTTATTTAGTTTTGCTTGTAATTTATTATAATTTATGCAGATGCACTGCATAGGAAAAGTCTTGATCATCCCAGTCGATCTAAATTAATGAAATCTTTCCTAATAGAGCTAATTATATTCATATTGCAAAATATATTGCAGCAAAACAAAATATTGCAATGTCAGATTGTTCCAATATCGTGCAGCCCTAGATTGAACGTAAAACACTTAAGTTGTCCCCCAAAAAACGTAAGCATTGTGTTGTTTCAACTGATTTTAAATAAGTACTTTAAACAAGCAGCAAAAGTCATTTTTGAGTGTATAGTTTGTTATTAGCTATTACATTTAGGGCATACTCACACTAGGTACAGTTGCCTTGAACTGTGCCGAAGCACGCTTCCCCTCTTCCCCGACGGCCTGCACTCACATTGCATTTTGCCTTTCGAGCCGGAGCATGCGTCCGTCGTCGATGATGCGCTGTTCAGTTTAACAGAAGAGAAGCGCTCTCGCTCAGCACAATGGACATTGCTTTAGTTCTATCGTTTTGTATTATGTTTAGTGGTTCGGGATGCAGTGACACACAGTCAAATATTCTGCTGAACAGATCCAGCACTTCTGACGCTCATAAATGATCATAAAATCCTTGTGCTGCAGGTATTAGGAGGTTTGCTGAAGGTGCAGCTGCCGTGCAGTGAGGGGTTTGCTTCTTTAATAAACTATAACAGTTCACGTTCATTGAAAAGTAAGAATGATTAATAAATCCATATGAAACAGTACCTTAAAAGTGACGTCGCGGCTTCAGTTTTAGGCTCAGGCACGCTTTGCACTCATACTATAAGCGTACCATGCCAAAGCCCAACCAAACTGCGCTTTGGCACACTTTTACAAACCGGGCCAGGGCCTGCCAACTGAACCGCGCCTGGGCTCGATTCGGAGCACTCACACTTGTCAAACGAACCGGGAAACGCGCTTGGGCACGGTTCGGATAGCCTAGTGTGAGGGCATGCTTAAAATTAAAGACATTTTATAAATATTTTTTAAATATTTTAACATTTTGTTGTTACAAATGTTTAATTGCAGTTAACATATATTAATAAACATTGATATGCATTTGTCATACTTTTACCACATTTTTATGAAAAAAGAAGTAATTATTAACTCTTAAATATCCACTTAAGTCATATATAAGTGCGACACGACATTTGAAAGTTTAACTAGTTGCAAAGCAATTGAAATAATTAATTAGAACTATAATACGTCAGATTAATTAATTGTAATATTAAAACAAATGTTTTTACAGAAGTGTTAACCCATATTTCTCAAATAAATCTCACTCTGCTGAAGCCATTGGTGCATCCGAAGTGCTTCACTGACATGTGGAGCCAAACAGAGGATCATTTATTAACCAGACACAACACAAAGTCTCACAGGACACACTGATCAATAATACTTTACCTGGAAGATCAGCCATTTCTGCTTCCAGCAGGCAGAAGTGCTCTAAATCCAGTGAGAGATCAGTGTCTTACAGGAACTACACAGACTATTGAACGCATTTAAACTGGAGTTTCTAATAATAATAATAACCACAATAGATCAGAGTAATCCAATTACGAGTCTTTGTGTGATCAGTTTATTTCTCTGCACACACACATTTCCCTAATTAGTTTTTTGGTAACAATTTATTTGGTCACACTTTAAAATAAGGTTTCATTAGTTAATGTGTTTACTAACATGAGCTAATAGTGAACAATACTTGTACAGCATTTATTAATCATAGTTCGACATTTACTAATGCATTATTAAAATCCAAATTCATTATTGTTAACATTAGTTAATGCACCGTGAGTTAACATGAGCTAACAATGAACAACTTTATTTTCATTAATGTTAACTAACATATACTGTAATAAATGTATTGTTCATTGTTTGTTCATGTTAGTAAATGCATAATTTAATGCAACCTTATTGTAAAGTGTTACCATTTATTTCAAGTCACAATTCCTTAACAAACCATTAACTAACACTGTTAGCTCAGTAAACTGCTAATAAGCTGCTTAATAGTTAGTAAGGTAGACGTTGGATTTAGGTTTTGGGTAGGATTAGAGATGTAGAATAAAATCATGCTTTATAGCTACTAAAAGGCAGGTAATATTGCAATAATAGGCAGGTATTAAGCTAGTAGTTAATAGCAGGAATTGTCACTTAAACTAAAGTACTGATTTTTCTAGTGTTCTCCTGTAGGTTTTTAAATATATTGTTTGTCTGCTGGAGTAACACCCCTTGCCAAAAGGAGCCGGCACTATTTCTAGCAGAGGAAGGAGCCACTAGGAAAGGGTTTGACTGGTGAATGATGGTTAGTTTTACCCAGGAATGGTATTTGAGAGGCGGTATTTAAATCAGCTCATGGTTCCTATTGCCGGAGCTGAGAATAGATGAGCCCTACTGAGTGAACTCAAGGTCATCACCTCTATATATCAGCAGTAAAACATCTTTTTCAGCCGTTTAACCTCAGATCAAATAGAGATACTTATAATCTACGAGCTATTTTGGGCCCTATGAAAAAAATATGAGGTTGGCCCCCCTTTCACAACCATTCTGCACCAAACATGCATACCAGCCTAGCTATTCACAATCTTGGTCTTATTGCAATTTAATAGTATACTGACTACTTAATCAGTTATATTATTATAAATGGTTCACCGGAACAAAAGATAGATAGATGGATGGATGGATTATTAAAATGTATTATCTTTCTGTTCCTAAAGATGTTAGGTGACCACACTCTTATTTTAATGAATAAAACTGAGAAGTGGATATTCATTTTCAACAGTGGTGTGTTTTTACAACATCATGCTTAAAAATAAAAAATGAATTTCTTTGTTTTTCAAAGGTTTTACATGCTGTCAAAACAATCCCTCTTCACACAAATCTGAGAAAATAACTATAAGCAGATGCTTCAGATGCTACTACTTTTAGTTTTCCCGCACACATTTAGCAAACAGTGCTTGTTAAAAAAAAACTGAAGGAGCAATTCCATGCAAATGTCAACCTTCCCACAAACAAAATCAAGTGTTAACCAAAATAGTGAAACCCTTTCTACGTTGTTTGCTTAGGCTTGTATTTTTTAGTACTGTAGAAATACTCAAAAATGTCTCTGGTAAATCAAATATAATTGTTTGAAAGCATTGACAAAGTCACACAAGTGCCAATCTGTCACATCCATAGCCAAGCTTTTCCCTCATAAATGCAAAAAATAAAATAAAATCAATCATGTTTCAGGGCTCGAAATTAACCTGTTTGCTTGGTAGCACCGGTGCTTCAAAAATGTAGGCTCACCCATCAAAAATTATGAGCACCGTTACTACGGTAGTTACTACATTACTATGGTTTTATATTAACATATTTAACAGAAGCTAACAAGCAAACAAAAATCTGCATGCGCCCACCGGCTCATGCGCCCACGCTTCAGACGAACTGAGTTAATAAAAATAACTTTGCTGTTCTCACGGGTGGTGTCTGATATTGCACAGTTGATATTGACATATAACTTATTATTTGCCTACTTCATTTTAATAGCAATAACGGTCTTTTCATGGGCTGCATTATTAGTTTAATCTTAGTGAATGCATGCTTTTGTGATGGTGAATGCGGTGCCAGTTGCACGACTGACAACATCGTGACGATTAAATGAAGGATTAAATAACGTTAGAACATCTCGTGCTTAAAATGTGTAGATGTGGCAAACACTGTTACCTGAAAAGTCCGTCCCACCGGCTTTGCGGTGAATGGCTTTAGTCATTTTCATAGCAGGCTTGAAGCCACTGGAAGTCTTTTATTCCCTCTTCAAAAAGTGTAAATGGTGGATTACCATTCACCACATGATCACTAATCAGATGTGCCATTATTTGTAACTTTAGGTGGTTTCTAAAACAAAATCTGTCAGTGTTATTTTCATTCTCTCGTATCCAGACCTTTCGCGGCTGTAGCTCGGTTGTTGCTAGATTGGATATGGATGCGGCAGGAAGTTAACGAGAATTGTTTATATATAGAGACATTATTAAATTTCCTATTTATTGTATTTTATTAACATCTACCCCCACCCCAACCCTAAACCCAACCGTCACAGTACTGTAAAAACAGTAGTTGTACCGAATATTATTTATGCTATCTATTAAATTACCCAATAAATTGTATTTTTGACACCTACCCCCACCCCAACCCTAAACCCAACCATCACAGTACTGTAAAAATATTAATTATTATTATTATACAGTGTCATGAAAAAATGCTGCTATATTGATGTGCACTTCTGGCCGGCCGCGTATCCGATCTAGACTTTACCCTCTAGCTCCCTGTCATCTGAACTGAGTGATTGACAGCTGATATTAACCAATCCATTCGCGTTCTGTTCTAGAGCAGTGGGCCAATACGAAGAGCTTGAAGACGGGGCGAGCATTGCGGGATTTGTTTACTGCAGCAAGTTGACATGACAACTCTTTTAAACCATTCCTGAAGTGCTGTGTTTGGCGTTTTTTGGTGCAAAGATGCGTTTCTCTTAAATCTGCACACGTGGTGAACATTTTGCAGTAAAAACTGGTCACACTGCAACAATTTTATGCACTCGCACAAATGCTCCCAAATATATTTTGAGGTCGCATAGATAAAATTTCGGGCGCATATGTGACCAAAACGGTCGCAATTTCGAGCCCTGTGTTTGTTCTATAGAGAGCATCTCTTATCCTTTTGATTAGCATTATTTCTTTTGGGTTGTGCAGTTTAATTCACATACACAGAAAGTATGTTGTAGACATAACTGCATACTTGCATTAAACTTGCATTATTTTTTGGTCACATCCATAACGCATTGTTTATTTTCCTCCTTTAAAATCTAAAAAATGTTCACAGATTGATATTTTACTGATCCCATAACTCTTTGGTGAGTTGTTTTGGAAAATATAAGCAGATGTTTCAATATAATGTTAACATTTACTTTCTATGTGAATTTATGTTGTGAGTTTTAACTGCAAATGTCACATCCATAACGCTGGAATTGCTCGAATGCACTTCTTATGATCGTTCTCTTTTTGTTCTAGATGGACCTGAAGCTACTTTTCATATCAGCATTATTAGGGATCATCAGTTGCAGTCATGCACAGCAGGGTAATGTAAACCTCCACATCCTTCACCGTTCTTCTGTCCTTTAATAACTTTCTCTCGCTCTGCAGTTAAATACTGATGTCATTACTCGGAGTCGCTCCACCCAGCGCGGTCGGAGCATTAGCCATAATGGAAAAACTTAGAGTAGTCATCTCTGGCTCCAATTACAGTGATGCAAATGAATCGACGCTTTGCAGCTCGCTAAAAACTGCTGTCTCTTGTGTTCTCAGAGGGCAACGAGTGCATTAAAGCCAACGCTTTGTCCTGCGGCGAGTGCATACAAGTGGGGGCTAAATGTGGATGGTGCACTGATGCGGTGAGTCTGTGTTCATAAACCTCGCTCATTCCTTTCTTTAACTCTGCATTGCTTTAAAAACACTGTATATTAATGCAGCATCACAAATAGCACAATATTCCTTTCAAACAACAGTTTAATCAACAAGAGATTAATACAGAGTACACATAATTCAGTGTATCTTAATAATGACAGCCTTTTTTTTTTTTTTTTAGCTCTGTACCAGTGTTCGTGGGGTCTTCAAATGTATTGATAAATCAATTTAGAAACATTTAAGGCCCTTAAAAAGTATTAAGAAGTCTTTAATGCTTTTTAATGCATTTTTGATTATACAATGTATAGTTGTATAAGTTATGCATTGCATGTATGTAATGATGCAGCGTCACAAATAGCACAATTGTTATGATATTGCTTTCTCAACAAGTGATTAATACTGAGTACACATAATTCAATATATCTTGATAATCAACGTGCCACAATATTGGGTGACACAAAAAGGTTGTATTAGTTAATGTTAGTTAATGTATTTACTAACATTAACAAACAATGAACAATACATTTATTGCAGTATTTGTCCATGTTAGTTAATGAAAATACATTGTTCAGCATATATAAGTACACCCCTCACAAATCTATCTTTTAAATTCATATTTTTAATAGGAAGCTATACAATATTATATTTGTGCATATACATTAGATTACTCAGTACTAAAGCCAAATCTGGAGCTCAACTAAATAACTTGCGATAACGGTCCAAAAACTAGTACACCCAAATTGATATGTTATAGAAAAATATTAAATACAAATTTAAAAAACAGGAAAAATCAAGAGAAGCAGAAAAATAAAAAAATTTAGTTGAAATTTTGCAGGTTGTAATTTTTTGTGTAATTTAAATGTATTCTCTTTCAGTTTCTAAATATGTTTGGTGACTAAAATATTATTTTAATAAATATATCTGTTTAATAAATCTGTTTTGTTTAAATGCACCAAAATACATTGCCCTATAGACCATTTCAGTGTGGTGATGCCACTGGACCATGAACATTTCCTGCTTGTTGTCAAACTATTTTAATAACTGTAACAAGAGGCAATTCAATCATATCCCAACATTAAAACAGCTATCATAGCATTATTTATCAATATGTGGACCTTTTAGGATACTCGGAAGCTAGGGAAATTAAAAACAGGAAATACGTTGGGACCATTGTTATTGTTTACATCCCTCAAAATGGTCTATATTCACTGAGAAATGGATAAAAATATACATTTTCAAAATGGGTGTACTCGATTATGTCGAGCACTGTACAGTTGTTCATTGTTAGTTCATGTTAACCCACGGGGCATTAACTAGCATGAATTTGTATTTTAGTAATACATTAGTAAAGGTTAAACTATGATTAATAAATGCTGTACAAGTGTTGTTCATTATTAGTTCATGTTAGTAAATACATTAATGAAACCTTATTGTAAAGTGTGACCAAAAAATCTCGTTATCATTATCGTTAATAATGGAAGTTTTTCAGTTTTTTTTATGGTAAATTTTTTAAGTTTTAGTTTAAGTAATTTTTGATGTTGAAAATTCAGAGTGACTTTTATTGACATGTTGTACTTTTACATTATTTGTACCATAATTTACAACACCAGCCCAAACAAAAATATCACTTCAAACTGTTAAAAATGTCAATAAAAGTCATTTTTTTCTAACTTAATCAACATCAGAAGTTATTGGAGGAAAGATCATGGTTCCATAATGAAATTCAAAACCATAATAAATAAAAAAACAAGAATAATAAAATATGGAAAACTGTTAGTTTACATGTATAATGCACAAATAACCGCTTTAATATTTGCTCATCAACAGGAGTTTCTGAAGCAGGGAGAGCCAACATCGGCGCGCTGTGATGAGCTGGAGTCACTCAGGAAAAGAGGCTGCGCAGAAGCCAAAATCGAGAACCCACATGGCAGCCAGAGGATCCTGAAGAATACACCAGTGACCAACCGCAAGAAAGGAGCTGAGAAACTCCGACCCGAGGACATCACGCAGATCCAGCCTCAGAAACTCAGCCTCCAGCTCAGATCCGGTGTGTGTGAAAGCATCACTATGCAGTTTATAATGACTGGCATTGCATTTAGAATTTGCATTAGCACTGGTATATCTGACTATGTCACATACAGTTGAAGTCAAAATTATTTGCCCTCCTGTGAATTTTCCTTTTCAAATATTTCCCAAATGATGTTGAACAGATGCAGGAATTTTTCTTATTTGTTTTATTTCGGCTAGAATAAAAGCAGTTTTTAATGTTTTTAAACCCATTTTAAGGTCAATATTATTCGCCCTCTTAAGCAATATTTGTTTTGAATTGTCTCCAGAACAAACCACTGATATACAATGACTTGCCTAATTACCCTAACTTTACCCTAATTAACCTAGTTAAGCCTTTAAATGTCACTTTAAGCTGAATACTAGTGTCTTGAAGAATATCTAGTCTAATATTATGTGTTGTCATCATGGCAAAGATAAAAGAAATCAGTTATTAGACATGAGTTATTAAAACTATTATGTTTAGAAATGTGTTTGGAAAAATCTTCTCTCCGATAAACAGAAATTGGGTAATAAAATATTCAGGAGGGCTAATAATTCAGAAGGGGTAATACTCTCACATTTATATATTTTTTATTTTTGGGAGGATTTAACACTTCAAACTGTGTTGAAATTCAAAATTCTCACCTGCTCTTTTCCTCATTAGATATTATTATGCTTATTTTGAAATGTGGCATAAGACATTTTTAATGGAAATGCCAATCTGCGCATAGATTTTGAAAACACACATAAATGCACACAACTGAGTAGGGTAAACTTTTTATCCCGTAAGAAAAAATGTGCACAAACTACAATGGAAACACATTTAGTGAATAAAAACTCTGTGCTTCATCATCAGTATGCATGATGTGATTTAGTGTTTGACATATGATTACACAGATATAAATGTGTGTTTCTTTGCATGAATGGAGTTTGCAGCTTTCCATGTTTCCAGCTTTCCATTGTTGCAGATGTGAAATGTTGTTCTGCCTCAGCCGTCCATCAGTCCGTCATCACAGTGCTTCAGTATTATTATTCCCTCCAGAACTGTCTTGAACATCTGTCTGCGCTCCCGTCTCACGCCTCCAAAAGCCACTGCGTTTACCGCGTTCATTGCCTTTCGTCTTCGTCTTCTGACATGCAACTTATTTATTAGAGAAGAAAAAACACCACAGTGGCGAATCCCAACGCATCAGACTACATCTCTCTGTCTGATATTTCCTCCAGTTTATCAAGAAGTGATGATTTTATTCTCTGTGGTTCATTGCATGGGAACACTGCTGTATTTGAAATTCCAGTTTTGACCATAAATCTAATTCACATCTTTGGATGGAAACACAGCTAATGACAGTATCACAACTCTTGTAGCAGACAATTGCACTTAACCACTAGAGGGAGCCATGAGGGAAACAGTTACATTGGCTGCGTCCGACATCACATACTTTCATACTGTATAGTACGCTAAAAACAGTATGCCAGCTGAGTAATTTGTCCAAATTCATAGTATTTGAAAAACAGTATATAAGAAGGGATGACCCACTACTTCCAGCGAGATTTTGAAGTGCACCCATAATGCACTGTGAGAGAATTCATGAATGGGAGTAAAGCAACGCAAGGGATGCTGGTAGGTCAAGTGATAATGACTAATGGCGGATGTAGTACCTCCCAATTCCATTCATACTACTCACATTCATACTACATAGAGCAGACTTTTCTAACTGTTCATGTAGTAAATTCAAATGTAGTACATACTCGAATAGTAGGCGATTTCGGATGCAGACATAGTGGTTCTTGATCTTCACAACACACACTTCCATGCTGGTGATTTGGATAATACTAACACCAGTGTTATTGCTGTAGGAGAACCTCAGAATATTAAACTGAAGTTCAAGCGGGCTGAGGACTATCCCATAGACCTGTACTACCTGATGGACCTGTCCTACTCCATGAAGGACGACCTGGAGAACGTCAAAAACCTGGGGACGAGTCTGATGAAGGAGATGTCCAAGATCACCTCAGACTTCAGGATAGGTCAGAGTCTTAATCTGGCTTCACATGAAACGCTGAGAGAACACACACACACACACACATTCATTTATGTGTCAAATATGATCCAGCAGGATTGAAACTTTTAGACATGCATATGTGTAATATATGATTATTTATAAAGCCTGTACTATCTGTTAAGCATATGCTTCATATACAAAATTGCATAAACATTTTATGTGCTCAGATACTTTTATTATTATTAAACTGTAGGTGATGATTTATTAAATAATAATACATTATAATAATGCATTATTATACAAAATATTTGGGAAGTGATGTTTAACAGAGCAAGGAAACTCAGAGTATTTTCTTATTTTATTTTACTTAATCATATTTCTTTTAGTTTGGCTCAAAAGAAAGAAAGAGAAAGAAAAAAAAAGAAACAAACAAACAAAGAAAAAGACAGAAAGAAAGAAAGAAACAAACAAATTAACAAACAAACAGAAAAAAAACTAAAAGAAATAAAAAACAAAGAGAGAAACAAACAAACACACAAACAAAAAGATAGAAAGGAAGAAATTAAAGAAAGAAAGAAAGAAAGAAAGAAAGAAAAAGACAGAAACAAACAAACAAGCAGAAAGAAAGAAAGAAAGAAAGAAAGAAAGAAAGAAAGAAAGAAAGAAAGAAA
>CAIGQV010016148.1:2079631-2094276 GCA_903798115.1 Danio jaintianensis
ATAGATAGATAGATAGATAGATAGATAAAATGCTTGATGGATGGATGAATAGATAGAACGCTTAACAGATGGATGGATGGATGGATGGATAGATAGATAAAATGCTTGATGGATGGATGAATGGATAGATAGAACGCTTAACAGATAGATAGATGGATGGATGGATGGAACGCTTAACAGATGGATGGATGGATAGAAATGTGGAGAGAGAGACAGAGATAGATAAATGTTTTTTTCTCTTAAATGCATATTATCATGCATGCAACCACAGGCACTCACAATTATATATGTATGTTCATTCATTCATTCATTCATTCATTTTCTTTTCGGCTTAGTCCCTTTATTAATCTGGGGTCGCCACAGCGCAATTAACCGCCAACTTATCCAGCATATGTTCTACGCAGCGGATGCCCTTCCAGCTGCAACCCATCTCTGGGAAACATTCATACACACTCATTCACACTCATACACTACGGACAATTTTAGCTTACCCAATTCACCTATAGCGCATGTCTTTGGACTTGTGGGGGAAACCGGAGCACCCGGAGGAAACCCACGAGAACACGGGGAGAACATGCAAACTCCACACAGAAACGCCAACTGACCCAGCCGAGGCTCGAACCAGCGACCTTCTTGCTGTGAGGCGAACGTGCTACCCACTGCGCCACCGCGTCGCTATGTATGTTCATTTAAATGTAATTAACATTTAAATAAACAGACATATAAGAATTTCATATATGAAATACTATAATATAGTAATTATCAATATATCAAAGTAAACAGTATATATGGGCTATAGGTATATCTACAGTCGTTGGCCATTCTCACAGTGCATTAACAGGCATTGACCAACAGGGGGCAGCAGCGGATAACAAATACACGGTGAAGTCTAGATGGAATTCAGCTCACATCAATATAGCATCGTTTTTGTGACTTTGCAACCATCATTCATATTTTTACATTGCTGTGAGGGTTGGTGTGGGGGTAGGCGTAAATAAAATACAATTTAATGGGTAATTTAATTAATAATGTGAATAATTGTCGGTATAATTACTGTTTTTACATTACTGTGAAGGCTGGGTTTAGGGTTGAGGTAGACTTCAATATTCACTTCACACCTCATTCCACATAGGAAAAACTAGAGCCCCGTGGCAGACACAGTTGATGTTAGATGGGGAAAAATACATTTGAGCTAGGAAAGTAATATTGATTTACTTCACTTGTTTTTGGGAAAGCGATGCCTGATTTGTAGTTAAACCCATCAAAGTTAATGCGGACTTTTAATTTTCAGTCATCCAACTCAAGCGCTTCCGGTGAACGGTCACGTATTATAAAATCACCACGTTTAAGATCTGATATCTTTTAAAACCACTGATCTTCACTACCCGATTAAGATACGATATAAAGTGGGTCTCAGACCGTACAAAAAGCACTGCGGTAATTTACATTGTACCCAGGGCCGGATTAAGAACACATTGGGCCCTGGGGCTATAGCAAATCCAGGGGCCCCTTTGTTTTTACCTCAAAAAAGTATATATATATATATATCCCTCACACCCAGCACACTGCCTCTTTGAACTTTTACCTTCTGGTCGACGCTACAGAGCATTGTGCACCAGAACAGCCCGACACAGAAACAGTTTCTTCCCTCAGGCAATCCATCTCATGAACACTTGATGATAGTAATTATGGAACAAACATCACTGTTCGCTATACACTTTTTATACACTTATTTAACAACATACTTTACATGCTAATTTGCACATAACAGCTGCCATATAACGTTGTGTATAGTAATATACCTGTACATACACTTGTCAATTTGTATATCTGCATTCACTTTTACTTTTATTTTTAAAATATATTTATGATCTGTTGTTTGTCCTGTCTCTGTAATTCTGTTGCACTGTAGAAGCTCTGTCACCAAAACAAATTCCTCGTATGTGTGAACATACCTGGCAATAAAGCTCTTTCTGATTCTGATATAGTTGTTTTATCTAATTATCTAATTTTCCAGAATTTGATTTATATTTGATTATTATATATATATTTTCCATTTTATTAGGTCTGCAAGTAGGCTATACAAAATTAAGTAATGGCATAATATGAACTTTACATTTCAAACAGGCTGCAAAAATCAGCCAAATAAAAAAACATTTGCATTACTTCCTAAATTAGTGCTTTATAATGAATGCTTTGAATAGGGGTTCACCTTTAAAACGTTTCTTTAGAACTTTAGACCATAAATCCCTAATGATAGGATATCTTTAAAATCCATGCTTCTAATATCCAAAATATTGTGGTCTTCTGAGTTACAGAAGGCTAGCATCCTTATTTTATGTTATTTATTTGCATCAGATATATTGTCTGATGAAAGCCAATATTCAGTGCTCCATATTATTTCTGTCGTTTTCATAAAAGGGCAAAGTAAACATTCATTAAAACAAAAGTTTGCTTTCTAACTAGTTCAGTTAGACTTACTGTACAGCATAACCGAGTGTATTTACTTGAGCAACGATGGATATTTTGATAACTGCTTGTGTAGGCTATTTGATTTGTTCGCGCACTGTCTCGGTTTTATTGTGTGATGGAGGGATTGTGCGGGCGCGCGCCGGTTTTTTGAGTCCAGCTGTAACCGTCGCGCGGCCGAGACTGCGCTTCAGTTATGAGTCCATTCAGCATGATTCCGCCAATCCCAGCTTCTGTTACTACATGTACAAGTGTATCAATGATGAAGACTGTTTGATTTTTATTTTTTGTTCTACGATGAGCTTGGTTAGCCTCATAGATATTATTAGATGTCGCCTACCCTGTTGTTGTCTATTGGGAGGGAATGCGTCAATAGAGCCGCCATTTTGATACAGGGTAGCGCTCCTTTGAAATGAATCCGGGACCAAGGTGCAGTGGAGGACTGTGGCCATCGAGAGCCAGAGATATATACACATATATACATGTATCGATGATCGGGAGTTTCCCCGGTGGTCAGTATGCAAAAATTTTTTTTTAATTACGAAAATTATAGTTTTACATCACTTTTCTACATGGATGGATCAGTGACCGCACGGGCATTGCCGATAAAGAGTATGTGTTTGTGTGCATGGAAATGTATTATCCTCCCTCCCTGTTAAGTTTGATCTAATCCATGTCCTGAAACACACCCCCTCTCCTGCTTTCATTTCTCATTCTAACGGAGGGAGCGATTCGTTTGTGAATGAATCGTTCACTTCGCCCACAATAATACAAGTTTCTGCCAGCGCAGCGTCTCGTTGTCATATTTCTTTTTCATTGTTTGCTGATTTTATTCAACAAAACTAGCATAAGCCTACAATTCAGTGCAAGTTGGTGCTACTTTGCCTTATGATGAGTGCAGTAAGAGACTGTATTATCATCAATAACGTTACTTGTTGAGCACAAAAGTTTGTAACATACAAAAAACGTAATCTTGCCTATGAAATGTTCTGCCTCTGTGCTTTGTTTTCTTTGTTTGCTCGTTACTACACCCGTACACAGCGCTAAAGTCCAGCATCTTCATATTGGCACACTGTCTTGACTAGTGCGGTTGAATGATGTTTGTCCTGGGAGCCCTGTACAAATATGGCGGCGCTATTGACGCATGCTGAGGGTCCGTATGCGATATCTAGTGTATATATCTATGGGTTAGCCTACCTTTGACTGGACGGTTCTCGCGGTAGTGCTGAAATAAGGGACTGTCCTGGGAAAATTGAGTCATCTGATCACCCTTATGGGTGACTAAAACAGGGCTATTCAATGTGCTACAGCCACTCCGAGCCCCACTTTAGCACCGGCGAAAGAAATATTCACATTATCAACGAGAGAAAGCATAACGCAAAGAGTCGTTTCCCGCGTCATAGCCCAAATTAATTCTTCAGCCAATCAAGGGCCCCCTTCTTCCGAGGGCCCTGGGGCTTCAGCCCCACTTAGCCCTCATGTTAAACAGGGGTGTCCTGACATTTTATCCTACCCATCAGATTATGCTACCAACACTGTATTTGAATGGTTCTAAGGTTGGGGTTAGGGATTAGGTAGGTTAGGGTGATATTACAGCTTCATATTACACTACTTCACATTAAAATTTACACTGGTAGCATAATCTGATGGGTAGCATATTGCGTCATCAAAATGTGCTACCTACTTTTTGAATGGGAGGTAGGACAATCTGATTTTACCGCGTCGTGTCTTTAAAATATGGACATTTATTTTACCACAGTATTTTCAATGGAGTTTCAGCACTTTTTCAGCGACCTTGGTCTTTCACCTCGTGTTACGCTTGAACAACTAACTGACTATATTTTAATTAAATCCCATTACCAATGCTGTAAAAGGAACCATATGAAATTCAAAATAGTTACGTAAACCTGTCACCGGAGGTTTATCGGTGGCTAAAAAACACTATCTGTGCATATAGCCCATAGATAGCTATTTTTAAAGCATGTTGTTGTTGCTGATGTTTGAGCTGAAAGGCATCAAACTCGATTCCTGGAGGGCTGCAGCTCTAATTAAACACACCTGATCCAACTAATCAAGGTGTTCAAGACTACCAGGTGTGATTTGGAGCTGATGTGTCCCTCCAGGAGTTGAGTTTGAGATCACTGCTTTTATTAAGGTAAGCTAATTCATGTTTGCAAGACTCGTTTAGTTGTGACATCAGTGAAATGTTACCAACAACCCAAAGCAAATGTAACTATTGATGGATTTTGATTTCAGCATGCTTCTAGGTCTTGAAAGTGCTCACAGCAGTTTTGGTTAAGTGTTTTAAATCAGATAAATAGTGTTTCTAGAAGCCAATGCACATTATATTCAGCTTTGTAACAGAGGCGCACACCAGTTTTATATTATATCTCACTCTGGTGGAAGTCATAATGTCACAGCTAACCTAGACAAAGAGGTGAATTATCATCTATGCTGTTTAATAGTACACACACGTCACTGGTTTGTATCACATATAGAAAACACTGGCTCAAAAGATAGAAGGAAAACAAATAAGTGATCCCTGGACTCCTGTACAGCAAAATAAACAGCTCAAAGTATACTTTAAATGGTTTTAGAGAGTAATTTTCACTTCAAGGTTATTATCATCTGTATTTGCTGTTGTATTTATAAGTGTGCAGTAGAAAAATGTCATAAAAAAATAACAACAACAACATCCTTGCAGTAATAATATATCTTTTAAAAGATACCAGTTTTGATGTAATGAATTTATAGTATGGATTGTTTTTTTTAAATGTTGAATTTTATGTTAAGTGTAAGATGGGATATTCTCACTTTGAAAACACTTCAGGAAATTCCACGAGGCTCCTTTTTACAGCATAGGTCTTATGCTCAATTCATGGAGGGCCGCAGCTCTGCACAGTTTTGCTCCAACCCCATTCAAACACAGCCGATCCAAATAATCAAGGTGTTCAAGAATAGTCTAGATTACTGACATTGGACGAATATAAAACCAAATTTACCTCACTCAGCCAGTGACAACTTGTGACATGCTTTCTATATTGTCTACCATGGTACTTTGAATATTCAGACTGAAATTACATGTATGACTTCAAAACAACATTAGCACTCTTCAATGTTGTGCTTTGATGCTGCTAATATGATTTCACTATTCAGAATTTGCAATGAATACTTTTCTGAAATTATATTATTAAGGAGAAAGTCAGAATGTGTGAATTTAAAGCCAACTTTACCTCAGTCATTGGCTGGGCCTTTTTTTAAAGTTCCTTTCTGGTTTTGATACACAACAGTGAATGTCCCTTCAATGGAATTAAGTGTTTTTGGGGCTGTATATTTATTTTAATGTTTGCCTGTTGTCCCAGGACTGCTTTGCTACACCACTGTGGTAAGTTATGGTTATCATTAGGGCTGCACAATATATTGTTTCAGCGTAGATATTGCAATGTGATCATTCAATAATCACATCGATAGCAGGATTGCAGACAAAATCATCATGAGTGTTTTCGAATGTGGCTCCTGGTCAATTTTAATATCTACATTGACCAAAGATGCTTTGCTTTTTTGTCTGTCTGAGCAACTCACGTCGTTTATGCTTACAGATAAAACGAACGAAAGAAAACCTTTCATTTTAAATGAGTGACCCTTTATTGAATGTTTTTTTTTAGCAGCAAGATATTGCTTTCACATAATACAAAAATACTTAATCGTAAATCCTTGATGTGGGATATCCAATAAAAGGCTTTAAGATCTTTGAAACGTCATTTTGTGATTGTCATTAATGCCCTTTAAAGTGCAAATGCCCATATTTTTCCTAGTTTTATTGAACCAGGTTGGTCTCTTGAATCCAATTTTGGCTTTCTAAAGGAAACTAGGACAAATTCATCTATTTAAACAAATATATATGTCATCTAATCCACCAGCTCTTGCTTTAAACCTGTAGAAAAACACAATCGGTATATTACTCTAATGTTTAACTGGCTGAGTTTAGACATAGACATCCAGCTTAAGAGCTTTTGTAAAAAACTAAATGTGAATCAACGTAAACGAACACAGCTCAGGCACAAAGAAAAACACCAGCAATGTACAGTGACAATAATGAATTCCTTTCAGGTGATAAATAGTATGATAATAGTAGGCCTGTCACAATAATCAGTATATCGATTTATCGCACAACACATGGACATGAGCTTAGTCATTTTTGGTGATGCAATATATATCACCCATACATAAAAACCAATTCTAGCAACATTTTAGCTCATTGTGCAACATCTGTATCTCTATTGGGGGTGTCAGTGTCAGTATGGTTGAAAAACACTATAGTATTTACTATAAATTACTATAGTATACTCTCGTGGGTGTCTGATGACTGTAAATAGATCTGGTAGCAGATATCGCAGCCTCTGTTCCTCTTTACCTTGCACTTTTGTGTTAACATTTATTATTATTTATTTAGGATATGCGTCATTATTAAAATGACTGTAATTAAATGAAATATACTTAAGAATAAAATATGATGTGTTCTTTGGCAGAGTGTACTTGCATTGTGATGATATTATATGGTCATTCTGGCATTATATAATCAGTGGCATGAAATGGTCTCAAAATGACAATGATATCGTTTATCACAGTATATTTTGGTGCAATATATCGTACAACAAAAAAGATATCGTGACAGGCCTAGATAATATACATCACATAGTTCTTTAATAAGCAAGAACATGGTACAGCTCTGCAAAAAGCAACATTGCGCAGCGATATGTCTCAAAACCTCAAGAAACTGGTTATTATTTCAGTCCTGAAGAGCCAGAGTTAAGCAGAATTTTATACCTTTCACAGTTTAGCTCCAACCCAAATTAAACTCATCTGAAAAGGCTAATCAATGCTTTTGAGATCTGGAAAATTTGTGGCCGGTGTGTTAGAGTTAAACTACAGAAAGATGGCGCAGGATTTGCCCCAAAAAACTTCCACATATTCATGACATTTTCAAAACTTTCCATGTTGTTTGCACATATCTGCGTAAATGGGCAAAACTGTATTACATATACCAGGCCAGTATTTGGCGCTGTCGTCTTGTTAATAAACAGTACATATGGGAAAGTGATGACGTGTCATTAGCTGTGTTTCCATCCACCTATTTTTATGCACATTTTGTAATATTGCATAAAAAAAACCCTGGATGGAAACGCCAAGATACGCATAAATAAAATAAAAAAAAGTGCATAATAATAATAATAATTATGGGTAGGATAAACTTTTTATGGTGGCGCAGTGGGTAGCACGATCGCCTCACAGCAAGAATGTCGCTGGTTCAAGCCTCGTCTGGGTCAGTTGGCATTTCTGTGTGGAGTTTGCATGTTCTCCCCGTGTTCGCGTGGGTTTCCTCCGGGTGCTCCGGTTTGGCCCACCAGTCCAAACACATGCGCTATAGGTGAATTGGGAAGGCTAAATTGTCCGTAGTGTATGTGTGTGAATGAGTGTGTATGGATGTTTCCCAGTGATGGGTTGCAGCTGGAAAGGCATCCGCTGCGTAAAACATATGCTGGATAAGTTGGCGGTTCATTCCGCTGTGGCGACCCCAGATTAATAAAGGGATTAAGCCGAAAAGAAAATGAATGAATGAATGAATGAATGAATGAATGAAAAGTGTGCATAAATAAGATGGAAACGAATTCCAACAAGGGCATCAAGTGATTTTGCTTCAACAATTTGTGATGACAAAAATGGTGGAAAATGTTATTAGGAAGTGACGATTTTGTTCTCTTTGACTTGTTGGATGGAAGCAGTGCTTTATTTGCAAATGTTTTATGCGATTATTCCAGATTTGCGCATAAATTTATTTAGCATCTTTGGATGGAACATGGCTTTTGCACTGGTGTTTATTTAGAATTTGTTGCATGTATTTAATGGTTGTAATATTGGTGATTGTATATTGTTGTATATTGGTTGTGATATTGGTGAAGTAAATGCACGCTTTGCAGAAAAGGCATTATCAAACTCTTCAGCATCAACAATGCTATCATGTACTCCACCAGTGTTGTGTATGTTTGACCACACTTGTTTTAAATCGACATCTACTGAGCATGCATGCATTCCAAACACATACTACACATGCACATGACATCACTATTTTAAAAAGATTCTCATTTTGGGTGTTAACATGGAGAGGATGATGGCAGTGTTTTCAAAAATGTCTACATTGTCAAATTTATGCATCCCCAAAACACCTTTGTCATGTAAACAAACAGGCAAAAATGCACCATTACCATTTTGGCTGCAAACGTTGTGTAAATGGACTCTAAAGGTGATGATAAACAGGGCAACTGGTAATCCAATGTTGATCTGCAATGTCAATTGATTTTTCTCCAGCAAGTGGTTTACTTCCTTATATACGTTTGTGTAGGTCTAACATTTCTGTGTTTTTGTTTTGTGCTTCATTGCAGTAGTCCAAGCGAGGAAAAAAATAAATGTTTATCAGTTTTTCAGCCAATCTGAGGGACAGCATGGGCCGAATTTTAGCAGTATTTTTGAGACAAAAAATTGGTGCTAAGCACATGGGGGTCAAATGATAAATTACTGTCAAATATTAACCCCCAGTTGTTTAGTATGGACTGGACCTCCAAACAGAGCCATCAAGAAGTTTAGTTTTTGTGTAGATTGTGGGTACATCCAATGAGCATCCATCTTCTTGGTGGTCAAGCAAAGAAAATTTTGGGACATCCATTTTTTAAATCTCAGAAATACAGTGTTTCAAGTAAGTACGTGTGAGTAAAACCTAATCCTACTACTTCCATAGTTTAACTCCAATCAAAATGACATGCATCTGAACAAGCTAGTCAGGTCTAATTAAGCTCTTAGTGGGTAGCTTCCAAAGTTTAGCTCCATCCTAAAGTAAACGCAGGTGAAATGGATAATTAAGGTCTTTAGTAGTACTAGATATGTTAAGGCAGGTGTTGGAGCTAAACTCTGACAGTGACTCTACAGGAGCAGGATTAAACAAACTTACAGTAGGTTTTGAGTAGGCATGGGACGATAACTGGTTTCAAGGTTTAACACGGTTTGGAAAAGTCAAGGTTTTAAAACCGCTAAAATTTTCTGTTGTATCGTTCCTACGGTATTTGTAATTTTATTTAATTTTTTATTATTATTTTATTTAGTTTTTTAGGCCGACAGTATCTCCAGCAGAAAAGCCAAATCCCTCCACACCAAAAGCTGCTGATCAGAAACATTTGAGAAACAAATCACTTATAAACCAACATCCAAGTATACTATAGACCTGAAGAGTGCAGTGGCTTACTTTTATATCCAAAGAAAGATCTGCCTTTTCAAGATGTAAAGAAATCGTAGTTTTTGAAACTAATGAAGACAGCAGGTTTATTTGAATTATTTAGCCTGACATGTTTACTGCTCCAAAATATGTTAAATGTTTCTTAAAACAAAATATATTGTGTTCAATAGGCATGGGACGATAACCGGTTTCAAGGTTTACCGCGGTTTGGCAAAGTCAAGGTATTAAAACCGCAAAAATGTTTTGTTATACCGTTCCTAAGGTATATGTAAAGGGTTTTTTTATGTGTTGTAAGGAAATCTGTGTTTTTGAAGCTAATGAAGATAGTAGAAGTCAATGATTTTATTTTAATTATGTAGCCTGACATGTTTACTGTTCCAAAATATTATAAATGTTTCCTAAAATGTAATATATTGTGTTAAATGGGGGAAAAAGTTGTTGTTTTTTTACTAAGACATATAAAAAGAAATTATTTTAGAGCAGTAAACACAATACCGTGATATCGTGAAACCGTGATATTTTTATCCAAGGTCATCATACCATCAGAAACTTATACTGGCCCATGCCTAGTGTTCAATGTTGTTGTTTTTTTTTTTTACCCAGACATTTAAAAAGAAGATATTTTAGAGCAGTGATCACAATACCGTGATATTTTAATCCAAGCTTATGATAGGCCCATGCCTAGTTTTGAGACATATCTGACATGTTGCATCTTTTCAGGCAGTCGTATAGGAATGCATAAAATATACACATCTGTTTTACAGAGGTTTATACCCCTGGCATCCCCTCAGTAGAAAGCAGGAATGGTGTGTTCAATCACACAGCGTCTGCAGTGCTGTCTGACTAGTCGAAGTGCTTCGGGAGGCACGTCACACTCTTGTATGTTTAATACTTGCAGTTCAGGACATCCTTCTGCTAGTGCCATCAATCCTCGTCCCGTCAAACTCTCGCATCCCCTCAAACTCAACCTTCGGAGCATTTTACAACAGTGTGCTAACACTTCCAGTCCAGCGTCCGACACCAGCGGGCAGCGTCCCACATCAATGGACCGCAATCGAGGGCAGTTTCGAGCTAAATAACTCAAACCCTGATCCGTCAGCCCCTCACATCCCCGTGCATTCAGATAGCGTAGCCGCGGACAGTAGCGCGCTACATAACGCAGTCCAACATCTGTTATTCGCATGCAATGCGCTACACTTAAATAGCGTAGACTGCCCTCCAGACGAGCGACTTCACGTAAACCAAAGTCTCCCACTAGATGGCAGTCGCTAAGGCTAAGCTCGCGTAAAGCTGTGCAATGCAATGCTAGCTGGCGCAGGGATTCGTCTGTTAGCCGGATGCAGCGCCGCAGGTACAGGTGTGTGAGACGCGGACAATGAAATGCAATGGTCTTCAAGCCATTGTCCTCCAGTGAAACGCAGTCCGTCATGTTCAGGTATCGCAGACCGATCTGTTGTCCCTGTAGAGGTGTGTGTTGGACAGACTCCTCCTCCGTCAGGCTGATACACGTCACTTTAGGACAGCCTAAAGGAAACGAGATTATATTTTAGCAATGTTAAAATCAACCCAGGCTCATTGTGGATATGTACTCGGGTCTACATTTCTGGGGACAGCGAAATACGTAACCATCTGCTCGCAGTTTTTGTTTTTGCAAATCCGCCTGAGGCCGCTGTGTACACTTTTTGATGATCTCTGAGAAAAATTTTGATGATGACTTTTTGAAATTTCTCTCGTGCATCCTCTTCTCGTGTAAATCCACCAGAGGGCACAATATACACTTAAGCCGACCAGGCCAGCTTGCTGTTGACTGACTGGCCCACCCCCTTCCCTAAACCCAACCGATAGTGTTTTCAAAAGCAATCTAGAAAAAGAAAAGCTGTTGCGGTCGTGTGATTTCGCCACGTTTTCAGCCTGTTGTTTATTTTATTTTATTTTTTTTAGTTTTACCTGGTTTCTGGACTCGAGCCTAGCCATCGTGGTCCACTCCACTCTACATCCCAAGTCCATCGGCGTATGTGGCGAGCTACTGGGCAAACTGGTAACACTGGAAAAGCCGTCAACATGGAGGTAAGGGGTCAGCTGGTAGCGCCAAAATGAACAGAAGCTATTGGCAGTGCCATACTGCCCCATAGCATTCGTTTTACAGACGAAAAGGAGCCTGACGTACCTCTGGGTACATATTTCGCAGTCTCCAAAAATGTAGACAGGGGTACGTATCCACAATGAGGCTCTGTTGGTTACATTTTAGAAAAAGCAACTCTGAATGTGCATTACAGTTCTGAACGATTCTTAAGATGTGAAACACCAATTAACAATGCGATGTGCGATACTGGAAGCAGTGTATTTGTGGATTTTATTTATAATCTATGCAGTTCTTCAAATTATGCAGAAGATGCCAGAAATTGTGTTGATGGGCATGTCCAGGCCCTTACTACAAGAAAAAAAGTGATGGATACTGATTTCCCGGCTTGGACTTATTTACCCTTACAACTACCTTTCTTGTATTGAAACCATTACCAAGACCCAAGACATTCTTAAATGTGCATTTCACAATAATTCCTGCTGTTTTGATCCACTTTCGAACAGAAAATCAAATCATGGGAAACAGGAAAGAGTCAAAGTAAATGGCCTGACAATTTAGACTTGACATAAGGTTTTCAAATGGATAAGAGCGAATAAAGGCCAGAGAAAATAAGACCAAAAGAAATAAAATCCGTAAAGCTCATATGGAACAAAACCCAGGCAGTATCTGTTTTTTCTCCCTTTACAGTTATACTACTATGTAACCACAAGATACTTTTGCAACAAAGGCTGTATAACTTGTGGATGGCGAATACATGCTGTGCCCTCTGCATGATGAATAACTGTACAGTGTGTGATTGTGCATTGAACTCAGCAGACGGACTCTCTTACGCTGCGCTTGAGGTTAGCAGTCCATCTTTTTTAAAGTGACTGGCGGCGATTCCTAGATCCCGTAATGTTTTTCCCAGGCTTCCCAGGAAAACTTTAGCATTATGAATTACTCCCTGAATAAATCCACAACCGAACATTGTATTTTGATGCATAACGACAGCCAATCCATCACAAGAGCTCTTAAAAATAATCACGATGTAATATGTTTTCCTCCTTGACCATAATGGATGTGCCATGCAAATACACGTTTACTGACCACCTGGAGGGCAATACTTGTAATTTTGAATATCTGAAATAAGTAAAGAATAATAAACGACAAGCCATTGAATTATTAGAAAATAATGCACACCTGAGGAGGCCATGATGAGAAGTCTTCTGTTGTGTTTTGATGTGATTTTTGACTGTTGTAGCAGTGAAATAATCATTCAGGGTAGTGATATGGAGCTGTAATGTGCTCTAAACCTGCCGGAACTACTTTGTGTTTATCTTGAAGTAATTGCACATCTTAGAATGATCATCGGCCAATCAGAATCATCCATTCGACAGCACCATAGTATAAATGATAACAATGCATAGTGTAGTATTGCAAATATCACCTAATATTCATTGTAATTGCATTTCCGCTGAGCTTTTCAGTCATTCGTGGTGTTTTAAAATCTAAATGTTTGCACCTTGACACTTATTATTTTTTAATTTGATTCAAAATCAAGATGTAATATGTTTTCCTTGTTGACCATGATGGATGTGCCGTGCAAATACACGTTTACTGACCACCTGGAGGGCAATACTTGGAATTTTGATGCTTTTAAACTCTGAAAAAATGTAAGGAGTAATTGAAGATGACCAATTGAATTATTAGAAAATAATGCACACCTGAGGAGGCCATGATGTTAAGTCTTCTGTTGTGTTTTGATGTGATTTTTGACTGTTGTAGCTGTGAAATAATGATTCAGCATAGTGATATGGAGCTGTAATGTGCTCTAAACCTGCCGGAACTACTTTAGCTGTTTGTTTAACTCTCAAAAACATATCATATATTATCCCAGTCTTGTGCAGCCCAAGATTCACTGGAAGCAGGCTTATAAAAAAAAAGTAAAAGTCACCATGCATGGAGCCCAATGCCTCAATGTAATGAATAAATGTTCATATTGGTCAAATTACCTGATACATCTAAATGTTCCAGATTGGGACACTTGGAGACCACATCAAACACTGCGTCATTGGACACATTATAGCAGCCTGCAACCTCCAGACTCCTCAGCTCTGGACAGCAGCGGGCGATCACTCGTAGCCCACGATCGGAGAGTCTCCGGCAGCCGCTGGCCACCACCGTCTCCAGGGTCAGACACACATTGGGAGTATCTTGACATAACCGATGAGTGAGCACTTTTAGGGCACGATCAGCATTTAGCAGTTCTCCATTTAAACTAATGGTACTCCAGAGCCGCGGGTCCCACGATAGGTTATACCAGCGGCGGCAAACTCGAGCGCAGCGGCACAGGTGAGGAGTGGACAGGTACGAGAGGACATGCAGTAAAACAGGATCCGGAAGGACATCGATTAATGCAATGTGAGGGTTTTTTGTAGACTTTGAGCGAGAGGATGGAGGAGGGTGAATTAAGGCCACTGTTTCCCCTAGGGAGGATTCATGGCCGTTGGGGACGCTTTGAGGAGGGTTTGGGTTCAGGATGAGGGCCGGACTGGGAGTACTGAGAGTCCTCATGCTCAGGTCTGAATCTGAAAGGGAAGAGAGAGAGACGAAATCTAAATTATTTCAATGATATTTAGTGGAGAGTCAAGTCTGGGGCTGGGATGATACATTATTGATATATTATTGTGATTGATGGATGAATTCTTAGGTTTATGAAGGCATCACGATTCTCTCTGGAATCGATTTTGAGCTTAGTTTTTATGAGTAGATGGCACTCTAGGCTAGTTTTTAGCAGCAGATGGTGCTCTAGGCTAGTTTTAGTTTTTA
>CAIGQV010016148.1:2110248-2122646 GCA_903798115.1 Danio jaintianensis
ATAGTGAGTAAACCTGTTGCTTTTAAAGCCATTAGTTGACTTTACTTTAAATAAAGGGGGTGAAGCCGTTGCTTTTAAAACAATTTAATGACTTTATTTTAAAAAGTGAGTAATCCCAAGTGATCAGTATTTTTAAAAATAAAATATATTTACATTTTTTTCACCCATCCCTCTATTATAAATTATATTTGAATGTCAAGTCAACCTGTTGGTTGTAAAGCCATTAGTTAGCTTTACTTTAAAACATGAATAAACGGGAATTTGGGGCAGCATGGTGGCTCAGTGGTTAGCACTGTGGCCTCACAGCAAGAAGGTTGCTAGTTCGAGTCCCGGCTGGGCCAGTTGGCATTTCTGTGTGGAGTTTGCATGTTCTCCCGTGTTGGCGTGGGTTTCCTCAGGGTGCTCCGGTTTCCCCCACAGTCCAAACACATGCGCTATAGGGGAATTGGATAAACTAAATTGGCCGTAGTGTATGAGTGTGTGTGTGAATGAGTGTGTATGGGTGTTTGCCAGTATTGGGTTGCGACTGGAAGGGCATCCTCTGTGTAAAACATATGCTGGAATAGTTGGCAATTTATTTCAGAGGTCGTCACAGCGGAATGGAGACTAAGTCGAAGGAAAATGGATGAATGAATGTGGATTTTAAAGCAATTAGTTGACTTGAAAATGTGAGTGAAAAAAAACTATTATTTAAATTTACTTTAAAAAGCGGGGTAAACTCATTGCTTTTAAAATGATTTATTGACTTTACTTTGACTGACTTTATTACTTTTAAGCCAGTAGGAAGGAACAAGTAATTCCTATTATAAATAAATCATGGAATCATTGACACGACCGATTGATTCAAAACGACAGATTTCTTCAGGAATGGAATAAGTGACTGTCTCTGTGAGTGAGTCATTGAATGATTCACTCAATTAGCTCAAAATGACAAAACACATTGATTTATGGTTTGTTCTGGAGTTTTGAAACATTTTCATTGGCAGATAAAGACAAAGTGGCTAACCACTATTAATAACTGAGCTGATGTACAAAGGCAACTCAATATGGTGCTGGTCTAAATGTGTAAAGTAATTAAAACAATGGCAGAAATTCCACACACTAATGAAGAGATGTGTTTTCAACATTGTGAGCTCTGTGTCCTCTTTATAGTCTCATCTTATATATGGTTATATGTCCTTTAATTAGTTCATTTTAGATATCATTGGCCCATGTTGTCTACATTTCTTTTGAGCTGCATCACTCTTTTTCACAGAGTCCCTGCATGCCAAATTAAAACTTTTAAGTCTTTTACAGACTATTGTGCATGAAATTTAAGACCAATATCATAATGATTTGTAGTTGTAATGGAGCAAATTATATTTGGACCCATTAAAAAAAAGAACTACAACAAATAATAGTAAAACAAAAAAAGTGTTGTTACATTTGAATGGGGCTGATTTGTATGATTTGAATGATTTGTACTTGTGCTGAAGTAATTGGGGATCCAAAATTGTGTGATATGAAGTCTTTTTTTGTTGTTTTTTGAAGCTTTGACGAACAACAATGCATATATTTTGTGCAAAGGCTTTTTAAGTAGTGGCAGTGCACTTTTCTCTTACGTTTGCTTTTGAAAACACAATTGGTTGGGTTTAGGGTCAGTGGTTCTCTAGCTCGGGGGTTCCGAAACCTTTCAGCTCGCAACCCCCAAAATAACAACGCAAGTGTCTCGCGACCCTCGCAATATCTCCTGAGGTGGTTATTAATATACAAACCTTGCACACAACAGCACGCACACACCAATAGGTCCAAGTCTATTCTTCGTTTAATTTTGGAGAATGCCACTCGGAGATCATCCTCCATGTTGAGTTGTGGCCTGCATTTATTTTTAATGTACGTGAGAGGTACGTAAGGCTGACAGAAAGTTTAACCTGGTGCTATAAAATCAATCTGCTGCATCTGATACTATTGCTGTGTCTTTAATATAATGTAATCTCCCCATGGGTCGCAATCCAATGGAAAAAAAAAATAGCATGTTGTTGTTTTTTTAATATAACTATTAACTACTATTTTTGTCTTCTGTAGATTATAGATAAAATATGCTAATTCTAATAGTTTAATAAAATTAATTAGATTTTTGGAAATCACCAAGCAACCCGCTTTAATATCCCGCCACCCCCACTTTGGGAACCACTGCTTTAGCTGACCTGTATGATAAGTGCCGCCTTCTCATGGACATGTACTAAAAAGACTTGTATCTGAAATGCACAATAAAATGTACCCTACATAACATTTCAGATTTGCAACATTGAAGACAGCACCCTCTACTGGATTTGTCATCTGAAACGTGCAATAAAAAGTATCCGGAGCAATGCACTTTACATAAAAATGTAGGCTGAGGCATGTATTTCCAATGAGCCTGGACTGAATATAAAGAAAACATCACAAATAAATGGACATCTGCATAAACTCCAGCATGCCAGGTTTAACTTCTGACTTCAGTATTGTAGTTTAACCCACAGCAAAATAAATCTTCCTCCCTCTTCAGTGAAGCTGGAAGTGTTTGGCAGTGCGATCGCTCTGAATGGGAGAAGCTGATTAATAGGTTTGACTTGGGCCGAAGTGTCCAATCTGCTGTTATTTAGTGCTCGGCGTCAGTAATCGCTTCTGTCACTTGGCCTTATAGTAAAACACCATTACTCCTCAGTGCAGGTCTCTGAGGCCCAGTACAGCACATTCACACTCACACCTCTAATATCTGAACAGGAGACGATCAACACAGACACACACAGACTTGTTCTTATATCCCGGTGGGGACTCTCATAACTGTAATGATGTTTCTACTGTACAGAGACTGTATATTCTCTCCACCTACCACTAAACCCAAGCTCAAGAAACAATCTGCATTTTTCTCATTCTGTATGATTTATATACATGTTTACCCACAGGTCCCCATGAGTCTGTGTGCATTCAGGTTTAAGTCCTCACCAGGATATAAAAACGAGTACACACACAAACATATTCCGTAATTCTGCACGATGTGAAGCTGAAGATGTTAGTACAATTGATTAAAATTTGACCTGGTCTGACTTCATGTCGTAGCAGCAGAAGTGTGGACGCTCCTGCTGGGAAATCTCCCATGCATTTGTTTGAGGAAGGGAAAGTCCATTTATTTGAGATAAACTGAAGGGAAAATCGCAGTATAGAAGATTTACATGTTGCTCCCTGTGAGAAGTGCTGATTGTAATCTATTAGGCTGTCTTGCGATGAACAATACAGAAGCTCCATACAAAATATAATCAAATGTGTGTAAGGCTTAAATACTGGATGCAAACAATGAGGGGGGGAAATACATATACACACAAACACACACACACACACACACACACACACACACACACACACACACATGCAGTGACTAAAAATATTAATTCCATAGAGTGCACAAAAAAAATCTTTCTGCCTTAGAGAGCAAAAAATAACACAACAGAATAACAACAAAATTACTAAAATTAGCAATAAAAAATGAAACCAAATATAAAAATGTAATAAAATCAATAGACGTATTAATAAAACCAACAGTTGCATGAGCACAAAATTCTCATTGACTGTTAAAATGTATTTATTTATTGGCTGTTTTACTTTTGTAAATTAATGTATTACCCTCCAGGGATGTGAAGTAAGCCATTTTACATGCCGTTACAAATGGATGTCACAAAATTGATGACACTGTTAAAAATATCCGTAAATTTATTTCTGCTTCTGAATTGCATTATGGGATCTTGATCTTTAATCTTTTAACTTATAACCTTGAAAAGCTGGAAAAAGTGACGTGTAATAGTCTGCAGTGCTGTATTGTCTGGGTTGGTGTTGTATATTACGCTACAGAAACCTTGTAATAAACTGCAGCAGATTTTCTGTCGTTTCTTATTTCTCTAGTTACTATTTCTTATACATTATATTATTAATAAACTACTAAAATGTCACTTAAAGTCACTTTGTTAAACTGTAGAGTTGAATTTTCAACATCAAAAGTGGACAGAGCAGAGATCAACATCCCATAATGCAATTCACCACCGTAAATAAACACTTGTGAATCACAAAATACAGAAACTTCCACTATAGAGGGGACAGTTAGCACTGTGGCTTCACAGCAAGAAGGTTGCTGGTTCGAGTCCCGGCTGGGCCAGTTGACATTTCTGTGTGGAGTTTGCATGTTCTCCCCGTGTTGGCGTGGGTTTCCTCCGGGTGCTCCGGCTTCCCCCACAGTCCAAACACATGCGCTATAGGGGAATTGGATGATCTGGCCGTAGTTTATGTGTGAGAATGAGTGTGTATGGGTGTTTCCCAGTGGGTTGCTGCTGGAAGGGCATCTGCTGCGTAAAGCATCTCCTGGAATAGCTAGCGGTTCACTCTGCTGTGGTGACCCCTGATAAATAAGGGACTAAGCTGAAGGAAAATGAATGAATGAACTTCCCCAATACTGTTGTGATTTGCTAAGCCAAATACTGCTATATTTAAAGTTGGGGAGGACATTTCCGTTTCTGAAATGTATGTTCACCCAGCACATTAAGCTCTTTAAAAGCCAAAAAATGAATGCATGTCTTTGTAAGAGGTAAAACTATGTGCGAGCTGTTGATTTATTCACGGCTCCGTTCCTCTGTGACCGAGTGGCACCACAAACACGGTTCATAATCCTGGTGTGCTAACAGCTCCGCTCTCATCATCTGTTATTGGTCCTTGAACAATCTGTAGTCAAACCACACCTCAAACACGAGTTCAGCCAAAGAAAACCATCCAGCGACCACCATTCCTAACTTATACTGTATATTTTGAACCACGTCCCAAATGAGGAATGTGAACTTTGTGAGCATTTGAGCTGCTTTTAGTGTTCATGAAACTCTCTCTCATATTGAAGAGTCATTTATAAGCTAAATTGAACTGCTCATAAGCCGTCTGTGTTGCTTCTGTCTTGAAAAGAGTGCCGATTCCTCTTAAAGGGGACCTATTATGCAGAAATCACATTTATAAGGGGTTTAAACACAGTTGTGTGTCAGCAGTGTGAGAATATATCCAGCCTCTAATGGTAAACATGTATTAATTGTATTTGTTATAATCAGAGTTGATAAAAACAGTCTGCAGAAACACTTTGATTGACATTCACCCTTTGTATGCGTCATCAAAGGGGGAAAGCCCCGCCCACTAGTGACCATCTCTCCCTCATTAGCATAAACAGCCCTGAGTGAGAAGCAATATCTGGATTATTTGTGTTCAAGTTATCCTTGCTATTTTATAAGCATATTTAAAAGTATATTTATAGTGCAGTGCTAATTGACCTATCCTTTACCAGCATATTTCATAATGCGGTGTTAATTGACCTGGTCTTTACACACATCTGATGCTTGTATTTGCATCAGCTCCACGTCCACATCTTCATGCATTGGGTTAAATTAGGCTTTGCAGTCTCCGTGCTCAGTCCATTACTTCCACTGTATTTGTTCAGCTGAGGGAACGGAACCAACCCTGCGACGTCAGACACGGCGATATTCCAAGATGGTGGTGCCCTAGCTCTAAAAAGTATAGTAAAACATGCCCTTTTCTTCAAAATAGTCACATTAATCGAGTTTGTAATAAATATTTTCATTAAAGTAGAAACCAGTTTACAAAGTAATGTAAACTTGACTGACTGCTTCACTTCCACTCTAAATTTGACTTGGTGAAACCTGCAGAAACCCTGCTTTAAGATGGATAAGCAGTGTCTTTCACGCTTCCCAGCAAACTGTTTTCCATATAATGTGGAGATATTTGAGCATTATCTCTGGTAGGCTTAAAGCGGTTTTATTAGCATCATGATGTTCTCCGAAATAAACTCTGGAATATCCCCTGAAGTTTAGATGCGCGAGGGTGGTCCATCTCCTGTTCCCTTTTCCAGATGCAGCAGAGATTGTGGAAAACAGAGCGAGACTGCAGGTGTCCCAAATCTGCGTTCAATAGCAAACCTACATCTGAAGCTTAGAAAACCAACCAGCATCATCTGTCATTTGAAGAGCTGCAAAATTATGCATCAGGAGTCCAGAACTGTATGAATGATGGCAGGATGGTTGGCAGAGGGCGTTCTTTGCCATTTTTTATGGTTTGGTTTGGGCATTTTTTGGTTTGGTTCAAGACTTTCCCATGCTTTGGAAAACACAGTCCGTCTTAAATGGAGAAGAAAGACACTGGATGTTGATGCTCGCTGTTAGTGCTAAACAATGCAATATTCAATATGTGATACAATATACAATATATAAAACCAATATACAGTTCAAGTCAAAATGATTTGCCCTCCTGTGAAGTTTTTATCATCCAAATGATGTTTAACATATTCAGGAATTTCTCACAGTATTTCCTATAATATTTTTTCTTCTGGAGAAAGTCTTTTGTTTTATTTCGGCTAGAATAAAAGCAGTTTAAATTTTTTTTTAAACCATTTTAAGGTCAATATTATTCGCCCCCTTCAGCAATATTTGTTTTGGATTGTCTCCAGAACAAACCACTGTTATACAATGATTTGCCTAATTACCCTAACTTTACCCTAATTAACCTAGTTAAGCCTTTAAATGACACTTTAAGCTGAATACTATTCATTCATTCATTTTCCTGCGGCTTAGTCCCTTTATTCCTCAGGGGTCGCCACAGCTGAATGAACCACCAACTATTCCAGCATATGTTTTACACAGCGGATGCTCTTCCAGCCACAACCCAGTACTGGGGAACACCCATACCCACTCACATTCACACACACAGTCATACACTACAGCCAATTTAGTTTATCAATTCCCCTATAGCGCATGTGTTTGGACTGTGGGGGAAACCGGAGCACCCGGAGGAAACCCACGCCAACACGGGGAGAACATGCAAACTCCACAGAGAAATACCCACTGACCCAGCCGGGACTCGAACCAGCAACCTTCTTGCTGTGAGGACACAGTGCTAACCACTGAGCCACCAAGCTGAATACTAGTATCTTGAAAAATATCTAGTCAAATATTATGTGCTGTCATCATGGAAAAGATAAAAGAAATCAGTTATTAGAGATGAGTTATCTTTAGAAATGTGTTCAGAATGTGTGCAGAAATCTTCTTTCCATTAAACAGAAATTGGGGACAAAAATATACAGGAAGGCTAATAATTCTTACCTCAACTGTGTGTGTGTATAAATATTGTATAAATATTGTATAAATATATATGTGTGTGTGTATAAATATATTTCACAGCTTCTTTAAGTAGGTGAAATGTAGCTCCAGTTCAAATAAAGCAATGCTATAACTTACAGCTGAGGTTAAAGCTGCCAGAAGATCTTTTATTTATTCTTTGTATGCATTTGATTATGTTGTGATTCCTTCAAACACCGCATTGGTTCCTCCATTCATATTTATTTGCATTCCCATTGTGACATTTTTGTGTGTGCAAGTGTTAATTTTGGACCTTGTATTACCACAGGATCATGCGTAAATATAATGCAATCACATGATTTATGTCGATTATGTCAGTAGTAAAACCCATAAATGTAAGTCCTGTCTCAATTAATGAAGACTTATGGGCTTTTTTTTAAACACCACATCTATAAATACAGTCAGCTGCCTCTGTAATGTACACATATATGATTTCCTGGTCACAGCGCCAGACGTCTGTCAGTCCCCCAGGCGTTGTGTGTTTGTGGTGTATTCATACTTGGAGAAAGTACACATGACTGTGGTGTGACGTTCCCTGACTGACAATATGAAGAATCCTGACTGTTCAGACACACTCGCATGTGTTTATTATCCTGTGGGAACGCCATCCCACACAAGTGGACTTCATCCTTCCCTGAAGGCATAAATATAGAGGGATTCAAGGGCTTTATTTTGTTTGTGTGTGTGTGTGTGTGTGTGTGTGTGTGTGTGTGTGTGTGTGTGTGTGTGTGTGTGTGTGTGTGTGTGTGTGTGTGTGTGTGTGTGTGTGTGTGTGCGCATGTCAGAGTATTGTTCATAAAAATAATTCACTCTGATCTGTAACCAAATGGAGATAAAGAAAAATGTCCAAACAGTGAGAGTTTGTGGATTTACCAAAGACAAACTGACTGGAAATATCGGCTGTTAAATTAACTAAAGGTGTAACTAAAATGCAGGATACATCCAGGAAATGTGTATAAACGTTTTAAAAATGCGTTTAACATTAAGTGAAATATTTAAAAAAAGAACGAAATGTAAAATATTGGCAGGCGGCACGGTGGCTCAGTGGTTAGCACTGTGGCCTCACAGCAAGAAGGTCACTGGTTCGAGTCCCCGCTGGGTCAGTTGTCATTTCTGGATTTTGCACGTTCTCCCCGTGTTGGCGTGGGTTTCCTCCGGGTGCTCCGGTTTCCCCCACAGTCCAAACACATGCGGTATAGGGGAATTGGGTAAGCTAAAATTGTCCGTAGTGAATAAGTGTGTATGTGTGTTTCCTAGTACTGGGTTGCAGCTGGAAGGGCATCTGCTGTGTAAAACATATGCTGGAATAGTTGGTGGTTCATTCCACTGTGGTGACCCCTGATGAATAAAGGGACTCAGCCGAAGGAAAATGAATGAATGTAGTTTTTTTTACTAGAAATCAACACAGACTTTGAAAACAACACAAAAAGTAAGTCTTATTACTCGCTACTCTCACTTTCAACTTTCAGACTAACTAGTAGCTCAATTTTATCATGCATTCTTTCATAATCCAATCAATTGCTGATGAATAAAATAGTTTCCAATGTTTAGCAACTATCTGAACTCTCTATTATTTAAAAGGCCAGTGCATCGTGTTCAACAATAACTTGATGTAATCACATTGTTTCTTTGTTCGGTTTATAGGACAAAAGCTTCCAAAGTCGTCACACAGCTTAAAGGGATAGTTCACCCAAAAATGAAATTTACTCATTAATCATTTAATAACCTTTTACTTTCAAACCTTTATGAGCTTCTTTCTTCTGTTGAACACAAAAGAAGATGTTTTGAAAAATGTTGTCAACCTGTAACCATTGACTTCCATAGTATTTGTTTTTCCTACTATGGGGGTCAATGGTTACAGGCTTTCAGCTTTCTTCAAAATATCTCCTTATGTGTTCAACAGAAGAATGAGACTGATTAAGGCTTTGGTATCACGTGAGGGAGAGTAAACAGTGTGTAAACATACATTTTTGGGTGAACTATCCCTTTAAAGATCAACCCCGAGCTCTTAATATATTGATTTGAAGCTGGTTTTCATGGTCTGATGTTTGGAGCTGGCCTCATTAATGCTGGGCGTTGCTGAGTGAAATATCTGTGGATATTCATTGTTCCACCTGTCTGAGCCAACAAAACTATGAAAAACTACGACTGCGACCATAATCACGGGTCACACTCAATTAGCACCTGGCTCACTCTCTTTCTCACTCACACACACACACACACACACACACACACACACACACACACACACACACACACACACACACACACACACACACACACACACATATATGCCAGATGCTCCCTTTTGAGGACAATATGGAGTTGGAGCCGACTCGCCTGGCGTGACGCCTGAATAGGGTGGGTAACTCAATATAATGAGACCCGTGCCAACCTGGAAAACTGCCTGGCAGAGAGCTGGAGCTGCCCGAACACACACTGACTTTAACACTGAAAAAGTCAGGCCTAAACAATGTTTAAATACTGTGAATTATTATGAATTCATTGATCTCAATTAGGGCGACATGGTGACTCAGTGGTTAGCACTGTCACCTCACAGCAAGAAGGTCGCTGGCAAGTTGGCGTTTCTGTGTGGAGTTTGCATGTTCTCCCCGTGTTGGCGTGGGTTTCCTCCGGGTGCTCCGGTTTCCCCCACAGTCCAAACACATGCGCTATAGGGGAATTGATGAACTAAATTGGCCGTAGTGTGTGTGTGTGTGTGTGTGTATGTGTGTGTGTGTGTGTGTGTGAATGAGTGTGTATGGGTGTTTCCCAGTACTGGGTTGCAGCTGGAAGGGCATCTGCTGTGTAAAACATATGCTGGAATAGTTGGCGGTTCATTCCACTGTGGCGACCCCTGATTAATAAAGGGACTAAGCCGCAGGAAAATGAATAAATGAATGATTTCAATTATGAATTCAACATCCTGCACAAACACATTTATTGATAAAGAAACTACGAATCCTCCAGTACACAAGAGGGCAATAGAGTTTTTGGTAACTGACGTCAACAGAGAAGCACCGCTAGCAAGTGGCCAGATTTTTGATTGAAGATTATCAAAACAAAACAAAAGATTTCAGTGGATTAGCCTGCATGGATTGATTGTTCACCAAAAGAATAACAATGTTCGCTAGCAAAATTAATGTGTATTTTAATTTCTACTAATAACTAGGCATAAACATGCTGGCAGGAAGTCTAACTTTAGCGTACAGTAAAATGTTACATTAACTTTAGCTATAAACAGTGTAAAAACAGTGTAATTAACTTTTTTCAGTAATGAGTAATCAAATGAATTACTGTTTCCCCCGTTACAACACTGTTACCGTTACTGACAATAAAATGAGCGTTACTATAACTGAGAACACTGAAGCGGTTCTCATGCGAGCAGCGTCTCTCTCAACCATAGGACATCTCTTTAGCTGGGGTGTGTGTGTGTGTGTGTGTTCGGGGCTGGGGCGGGACACATAACCAACCAGTGATGATGATTGGTGTGTTTGTGAACGTGATGTAACTGAGAACGTGCTGATTGGCTTAGATAGAGTACATTTCCATCGTTTGCCAATCAGAGGCAGAGTAGTGTGAGCGTTCACACACAAGCACGCGCACAGTCAGTCACACACACCAACGATCAGGAGTCAGAGCGATGGCAAATCCAACAAGTTCAAAGGCAGCGTTTGCAAACTGGATATTTCCACGACTTTTCCCTGGTTGAGGTGAAAGGCAAGAATGTTTCTCTATCGTGTAACTTATGCTCAGGATAAAAGAGTCTCTCTGCGTCAGTGATGAGTAATTCTGATCTTATGAAGCGCCTCACGCCGTCACATGCCGCCACAACATTAGTGGCTACACAGGTGATAACATGAGCTCTGCTACTAGCGGAGGAGACGAAGCCTCGACACCAAAGCAAATAAAACTTGATATTTCTCCAGCGCAAACACTTATTACTCAGACAGAATTAAACAGAATAATATCTAGACATATAGTGGAGCACATGCTGCCGTCGTCTCTCACAGTCTCCCACAACAACATTAAAATAGTGTAGATTAGTGGACAATGTTTTACATTTATTTTATAGTCATTTGACAAATTAGATTATTTTAAAGTAACACAATAGTTACTTTCCCTGGTAATCAGTTACTTTTATAATGATGTAACTCAGTTACTATTAGTGAGAAGTAACTAGTAACTAGAACTAATTACTCTTTTAAAGGAACGTGCCCAACACTGATCAGCAGTCAACAGTTTATTAAATTTAACTAGCTATGAACATGTTAACTAACATTTAGTAACTTGCTCAAAACAACAGTTTGATGTTGTTGTTTTTTTGTGTTATGCAATGGTTAACGGTTGATATTCGAGTGAAGACATAACAGACAAAAAACTATTTAGGCTAAGGGTCTCTTATTGTAGTCACTTTCATTAGCATTTAGTCACTGACATATTTTGCAATGCAAAGATGTTAAATCATGTAGCATGCGCATGTAGCAAGTCTGTGTTCTCATATTTGTATACCCACATGAAAAGATACTATAGTAATTTACACTGAAATATATCTATAGTAACCACTCTATACTAAAGTGTATTATACTGTATATATTATAGTATTAACACTTTATTAATGGATGTTCCAGCATACTGCAGCATTAACTATAATGAACTAATAAAACGTTAATAAATAATGTAGTATACTTTAGTTTTACTACAGTAAACTGTGGTGTATTGTAGTATAATATACCCTATATCTGTATAAAACTACAGTATTGGGTCATTTATTTATATTACTATAGTTGTTGTGTTACCATAGCAACTGTAGAATCACCACAACAGATCAATTACTATAGTTGTTATGTTACCATAGCAACTGTAGAATCACCACAAAAGATTTGTTGTTACCATAGCAACTGTAGAATCACCACAACAGATCAATTACTATAGTGGTTGTGTTACCATAGCAACTGTAGAATCACCACAAAAGATATGTTGTTACCATAGCAACTGTAGAATCGCCACAACAGATCAATTACTATAGTTGTTGTGTTACCATAGCAACTGTAGAATCACCACAACAGATCAATTACGATAGTTGTTGTGTTACCATAGCAACTGTAGAATCACCACAACAGATCAATTACTATAGTTGTTGTGTTACCATAGCAACTGTAGAATCACCACAACAGATTTGTTGTTACCATAGCAACTGTAGAA
>CAIGQV010016148.1:2122656-2164181 GCA_903798115.1 Danio jaintianensis
TGTGGTTCAAAAACACCATAGTATTTACTGTAAATTACTATATATTTCTTGATGTATATTTTAGTTTTAACCATTGTAGAGTCCAGATGAAAACAAAACACGTTGCTCTAATGTTTCCTCAACATACGTATGCGGTTGGCGAAGAGGTGAAGGTTTAGCTCAGTTCTCAGCACCCAGAACAGCGAGACTCCATGCCAAATACACAGAGAAAATATTTACAAGCTTTCTGTACACAAGAATTACGGCAATTAAACCAAAAAGGCAATGGAACCAATAAATGAACAATTTTGTTTAAACATGCGCTCATAAATATAGTAACTGGGGTCAAATGGTTAGCCAGATTGGAAAGGCACACAAAGGAGTGTTGTAATCATATATTATAAAACAATAGCAGTCTAATATGTGGAATATGCAACACAGACTCACTGGGAATATGTGCTTTAGTCTAATTTTAGTGAAACTGCACAAAAACAGACTTGCTTTTGACTGCAGTTTGTAGCTAAAATTAACACTAGGGGGCAGTATGACAACAACAACTTGTGTTCCTTTTCACTCTAATGATATTTACGTACTACAAAATGTACCATAAGTAATGTATTTCAGATTGGCAAAAAATATAGATGTGCCCTCTAGTGGATTTGTCATCTGAAACGTACCCGGAACAACTTAGTTAACATTACACTAAATTGTAGACAGCGACATTTGTCGTCTGAAATGTGCAATGAAACGTACCCAGAGCAACTTATTTAACATTTTGCTTAATTGTAGACAGCACCCTCTAGTGGATTTGTCATCTGTAATGTGCAATGAAACGTACCTGGAGCAACATATTTTACATTTCATATAAACGTACAGGGCAGTCTGGGAGTCTGTCTGTTGGGGGTCCTAGCAGATTGCAGTACATGAGAATCTATCATGCATACGCCAAGCGAAACTCACATAGGGATTAACAGATTTACTGTCTTCTTTATGAGTTGTTTTTACAGTACAGAGCAGGAGATGCAGTGAGTGACATCCACACCGCTCTAATATAGAAACATCTCGATGATGTTTTCCTAATTTCTAGAGACCCTCTAAGACAAACAGCCACACACGTGGCGGTCCTGCAGCTAATATCCAGATATTAACCTGCCCTAGGGATTTATTTTTCCTCTCAGCTCCCTCACAAGACAAACGGCCCACACACTAGTTCTAATGGGAACTAAGAGTTTGTTTTCAATTTCCAGGTTATCCTACGAGCACATACTGGAGGTTTGCTCCAAAATCCTAAGCATTTCATAAAGAGAGAGAGAAAGAGAGAAGGAAGAAAAAAGAGGAGTATCCTGCAACATGTGAACATTACCACAACATTAGATCCACATACATCTGCAATTTACAGATATTTACACATTTGACATCTCTAACAAAGATAAATTAAAGAGCCCCTATTAAGGGTTTTTGGAATGAGCTTCCATACAGTGTGTATCACAGCTCTGAGTGAATGAACACATCCAGCTAAGGTTTAAATCTGAAAGTGCACCTTGTTTAAAAATATAGATTTTGTTTTAATAAAAGATTCGACTCAGAGTCATTTAAGTGATTTGTCGTTTGTCCGGATCTTTTGCCTGTTCGTATCGTCGTCGACGCGAAACAATACCAAATATGAAGTGCCGGATCCGGTAAAACGTGAACGTGCTTTTCCCTTCAAACACTAGCAGTGTGCGGGTGTGTGTGGGACTGATCATGACTAAAGATGAGTGAACATTGAGTGAACGTTCTGGTGATTAATGCAATAATCTACCCTGCAACGGGGCATTCGTCGGCCGTTTGTTAAAGGAAGGATCACAAAAGACTATTGATGTGTGGGACTTTGTCAGAATCTGACAGGAACTTTAACAGTACAGTTCATGGATCAGTTTCTTCCTCCATTTGACAAGTGTAAGTAAGTGCGATTAAAATGTTTCCCTCCTTGTTTATTCTAACTTGCAAAATATGTATTTAATTGTGTTTTGTTACTTGTAATCGTTGCACGCGGCTTTTACTGTATCTGGTTAACTCTTTATATTCACATATCGCCTATAAAGCCACGTTCAAAACAGTTCAGCTTTTGCCACTGTGTGGATTAATACTGAATGTGTGTCATGGTTAAGAATAGAGCAATATGCTGGTGTTAAACTGCATTGCTTTAATGCAACAATGTCGATAAGCTGTGGTGGGTGTTTCTCTCTGTCTTGCGCTGAATGCAGTCGACCAATCGCAACAGACTGGGTCATGGGACCAGTCAGCGCAGATTAGCATCGCACGAAGGAGGAGTTTGGGAACAAATAAATCATATGGGAGTCGTTGGGATAATTCGGTAAAAATAAATGCATATTATAAGACAATGAACGTGTTTTTTGACTTTGCATGCATATCAGCCTGTTGTTGGAGACCCCCCACAACCAAAATATGACCTTTTTTAATGCATAATAGGGGTTCTTTAAGGCATAATTTGGGAGAGAACTCCAGTCTGATATCAACAGCAGCTAAGTCATAACCACAGAGAGTCAGCCAGTGGATAAAACTAGTCAGAGACATTACTACAAAACATCTGAATGAATGTACAGTTGTGTATTGTATTTAATTATATTTTAGTAATAACGCTTTTTCTCTTTTATTATCTTTTTAATACTCATAATAATCAAATTATATCTAATTGTGTGCTTTTTATCTGCATGTACATATGTATGTAGGTATATCACTTTACGATTTTATTCATTGTTTATGTAATCTGCAATGCTTTGGCAATCTTGAAATAGCAGATATAAAAAATCCCGGGCTCCTAAAGAACAGCGAATATATGTAAAAATTGTGACACAAATCAAATCGAGGATGAGGCACACTTTCTACTTTTCTGCCCCACAACACCCCCCCCTCCCCATTTTGAAATATTAATTAATTTCTTCTTTGATTTAAACACATCAGACAAACTCAGAATATTATATATTCTATACATATCTAAAATACTTTGGTAATACTGTACAAAATGTCATGGCAAATTGAACTTGAACTTAGAGAGAGAGAGAGAGAGAGAGAGAGAGAGAGAGAGACTGGGAGTGAAGCAGACATTTTGGCTCGTAATGAAGAGCAGATGTTTTACCTTCACTGGTCGCCACATTCTTGTGAGATTTGCTGGGTGTGTGTTCAGTGCTGGAGCTCACGTCAGACGAGATACTGGAGCTGCCTTTGCCTAGGCCACAAGACAACAGACCTTTATCAGCACATACACACACACACACACCATCTTGAGATTTTTTTCTATTTGTTATTATTCAGTCTTTCAATTACAAACCCATCTAGTATGATTGCGAAGACATAATTATTATCCCTCAATAGTTATTACTCATTTTCCCTTCTACTTCTCTTACATTTACATTTGTCCCCTTGTTTTACTTCTACCACCAACACATACACACACACACACACACACAAACACACAAATGAACAAATGAATTAATCAATCAGTCAGTCAGTCAGTCAGTCAGTAAATCAAACATACACAAAATCAAAATGCTAAACAAAGCATGAAACACAGATAATATAATTTAACAATAACAATTATACACATTTAGACGTTTACAGGATGGCTATATTCACACGATGTTTCCACACAACTGTTTAAACCCCTTATAAAAGTGATTTTTGCATGATATGTCCCCTTCAAATCAATTATTGGTTAAAATCGGATTGTTATTTATGTCAAATAATGACTAGAGGTCTTATAGAAAAATAAAAGTCATGTTCATTCATTTTCCTTCGGCTAAGTCCCTTTATTCATCTGGGGTCGCCACAGCAGAATGAACCGCCAACTTATCCAGCACATATTTTACACAGCGGATGCCCTTCCTCTCCTCCAGCGGATGCCATGCAGCACTGGGAAACACCCACACACATACACTACGGACAATTTAGCTTACCCAATTCACCTATAGCGCATGTGTTTGGACTGTGGGGGAAACCGGAGCACCCGGAGGAAACCCACGCCAACACGGGGAGAACATACAAACTCCACACAGATATGCCAACTGACCCAGCCGGGACTCGAACCAGCGACCTTCTTCTAGTGTGTGAGTGTGAATGGGTGTTTCCCAGTACTGGGTTCCAGCTGGAAGGGCATCCGCTGTGTAAAACATCTGCTGGAATAGTTGGGGATTTATTCAGCTGTGGTGACCTTGCATAAATAAGGGACTAAGCCGAAGGAAAATGAATGAATGAATTATTATTTAATTTTTATTATTATTTAACAAGTACAAATCACATGATCTTGTTTTTGAGATCACACTTTGACTACATGCATTGTGGATGATTGTCCATCTGCACTGAAAAAAAATCTTTGGATTTACTCTATTTTTTAAGGTAAGTGGTTGCAAACACTTGATATGGGCTGAATTTTAACAAACAGATCAGGTTGAGCATTACTAAATTGTATTTGCTTAAATTCAGACCATATAAATTGTTTGCAATTACTTACCTTAAAGAAATGTAGTAAATCCAATGAACCATCTTTTTTTCAGTGTGTGGGAACACTGGCGTTTCAATGAAGGGTGGATCTCAACGCTTCCCACTGTAAGTCAATATTATAACAGATGCAATAAAAGTGAGATTGGGCATTTTGGGCCGCTCACTCATTCCCTCGCTGAAGCATTACTGAAACTCCTCTGGTTCCCAATCCAGCGTGAGCTCTGAGGTTTTCATGATTAAAGATTCGGAGCTGAACTCATTATTCGCTGCTTATCAGGAATGCACCGAAGCTGAGCAAAAACCCATCGCTTTACTTCACGTCTTACTGCCAGTGGAAGAAAATGACAATATCCGTGACTGGAACAATAGATGGAAGAAATTACTGTAGTATCTGCAGTGCTGGCATGAGTTTGCAGTTTCGCTGTGATCCGCCAAGACAGATTTATATTTCATGCATTAGGATGTATCTGGCACCCTTCGGGACTGCTTGTTACTTGCACAGTTTGTTTAAAGAGACAGTTCATCCAATGAAAAATGAACATTTCCTCATCATTTACGCACACTCATGTGGTGGTGAACTGTCTTTCTGTTGAGCACAATATAATATATTCTGAAGAATGTTAGAGAAAAGCAGCCATTGACTTGCATAGTAATATATATATATCGTTTTGTGTGGAAGTATACAGTTAGTGACAGTTCAAAATGACCACTACCGCCGCGTGTGACGCTGCCGGGATTACAAAAATGTGTTTAGATGTAACAGCAGTTTGCGACAATGCTGCAAGGCATAAAATTCACTCATTCATTTTTCTTCCGCTTAGTCCCTTTATTCCTCAGGGGTCGCCACAGTGGAATGAACCGCCAAGTATTCCAGCATATGTTTTACACAGCGGATGCCCTTCCAGCTGCAACCCAGTACTGGGAAACACCCATACACACTCTCACATTCACACACACTCATACACTACGGCCAATTTAGTTAATCAATTCCCCTATAGCGCATGTGTTTGGACTGTGGGGGAAACCGGAGCACCCGGAGGAAACCCACGCCAACACGGGGAGAACATGCAAACTCCACACAGAAATGCCAACTGGCCCAGCCGGGACTCGAACCAGCGACCTTCTTATTGTGAGGCCACAGTGCTAACCACTGCGCCACCGTGTCGCCAATTTGGGTATTACATATTCAATTTAGTTTTGCAACTCATAAAGCATTAAAATTAGCATGTGATTAATATTAAAACTATGGTTAGAAATTGAAAATGTAATATATATAATTTAATTTTCTCTGTATTTTTGCCAAACATTGCACATAAGTGATGTAAAATGCTAATTTAGATGCAGAAAATGCATTGCCATTTTTCCATATTCCATTGCTGTTTTGCATATTAAATTTCACAATGAATTTTGCTACTCGTATGCATCCACATGTGTTCAACAGAAGAAAGAAACAGGTTTGGTTTGATGAGTAAATGACGTCAGATTCCTCATTTTTGGGTGCACTTTCCCTTTAAGAGGGCGAACAAGTTCAACACATGCACACTATTTGACATTTGTGGATCTGAATGTTGGATTGGCAACAAAAGTGTGATCATTCACAGCCAAGAACAGAGATCCAGGGCATGAAACATTAAGCAATGACACGTCCACCACCCTTAATATTATGGGTCTCCATTCGCCTGTGTGAAGTGCTGGATTTTCAGTGCTGTAATGCAGGCCAGCTAGTAAGATCTGTGCGGCTAAACCTCACTTCTCTGAACTCAAGCACTTGTTAGGGCACATTACTGGAAGCAGCTGCTAAAATCCTCCTCATAGTGGGTTGAGGACAGGCAAATACTATAGATATACAAAGACGGCTCACTTGCATTACTATTAGTGCATCCCAATTCGCATACTATCCATCCTAAATTCATTCATTCATTTTCTTTTCGGCTTAGTCCCTTTATTAATCCGGGGTCGCCACAGCGGAATGAACCGCCAACTTATCCAGCATATGTTTTACGCAGCGGATGCCCTTCCAGCTGCAACCCATCACTGGGAAACATCCACACACACTCATTCACACACATACACTACGGACAATTTAGCTTACCCAATTCCCCTATAGCACATGTTTTTGGACTTGTGGGAGAAACCAGAGCATCCGGAGGAAACCCACGCGAACACGGGGAGAACATGCAAACTCCACACAGAAACGCCAACTGACCCAGCCGAGGCTCGAACCAGCAACCTTCTTGCTGTGAGGCGAACGTACTACCCACTGCGCCACCGTGATGCCCTCCATCCTAAATAATATTCAAAAATAGATTTAGTGTGTCCCAAACTGTAGTATGATGAAAAGAGTACGCCAAAGGTTCCAGGATGGTCCACTACTTCCAATAGAAATGTGAATTGATAGTAATATTGCCCAAAATACATTGCGCATTGGATGTGAATTCGATTGTAACTACAAACTCGGGTAAAAGTGTAAAGAAACTACAAACAAGGCAGACACGCGAGAACAACCGTCAAGTAGAGAGGCTTCGGTAAAGTTGTTTGAATGACTATTAATTAATATCTAGCCAACTGGAAAATATTAAAATCACGTTATCTGTGTCATATTTAATCTGCAACAGCAGTGAACTTCAATAAAGACGTGTTTGGACATGTTTAATCCAAAGACCTGAGGAGATTTCTCTGCATGAAAGACTCGTGAATGGCAGATTAAGCTGAAAAGAAACACTAATGCTGGGAGACGAGAGAGGAAAATCACAACAGACAATAACCATCAGAATTTCCATCAAGGTTTTCAGTCATTCCTGGTGTGTTAAAGTCTAGATGTTTGCACCTTGACATACTTTTTTGATTTAATTAGCTCAGAACAATATCATTGCCTAATTGTTGTAGTATGATCATAACATATATATATATATATATTTATTTTTTATTATATATATATATTTTAATTGCTGATAAAATAGCGTTTGGTTGTTGATTTCAGTGGGACTTTAAAAGCACAAGATGAAGCCAAACTGAAGTGAAGTCTCTTTATTTTTCACCGTGAGTGTGTGTGTTCATTTGGAAAGGTTGCGTTTATGGCACTTTATCCTCTGTCAGGTCATAAAACTGTTAACCACAAGTGTCTCCATGTGAGTAAAGCACAGCATTCATCCCACAAACACAGCTCTCGCTGGAAACACTGCTCTTAAACACATACACGCACATACACACGTGTTTGTTTTTGTGAATTGTGGGGACATTACATAGGTTTCCATTGTTTTTATACTGTACAAACTGTGCAATATATTGTTTTAGCATCGATATCGCAATGTGTGTATCCGCAATGGTCACATCGTAGGATCTTCTATGTTAAATTGGGATTATATAGTTTAGGATTATATATATGCAGGGCTTGACATTAACTTTTTTGATCACCAGCCACTTTCACTAGCCACAATTTTGTTGTTGGGAAAATACATTTTATATGCATAAATTTGACTTTGGCATGCTACAAATGACTAATTTTTATATTTTGTCTTATGTCCACATGCCTCCTCGTTAATTTAACTTTTTATTTTTATTTCACATGACTTTTCAGGGCTCAACTAAGGATTTACCCATTTCTTCAACTAAGGATTTACCCATTTCTTCTCGGTCCACAGCAAACTAATTATTTTCTTGCCACAAATTTTAAATAATGTGTCAAAACAAGCTAAATATAGCTGTATACGTACACTTTTTATTCAACAAAAATGTTCTTAAAAGAACAATAGACATTTAAAAAAATTATTCTCATTTATCTAAAACTATACACAGTAGTTTGTCCAGGCTAAAGGTCCCAGATCATCAGGCAACTATAGATCAGGGGTGTCCAAACTCGGTCCTGGAGGGCCGGTGTCCTGCTGAGTTTAGCTCCAACTAGCTTCAACACACCTGCCAGGAAGTTTCTATATATCTAGTAAGAGCTTGATTAGCTGGGTTTGATTAGAGTTGGAACTAAACTTTCCAGGACAGCGGCCCTTCAGGACCGAGTTTGGACACCCCTGCTATAGATAAATGAAGAGTTATCTTCTAATGAAGCAATGTTATTGTAAAGGATGATAATTAAACCATATTAACAAAAATAACTGCAAGCAAAAGAAAACAGGTGAAAACATTCTGTGTGCGATAGTGATAGGATGATCACGTGCACACGGTTAACGTTAGGCCCAGTAATAATCTGTTCAAAGAATAGTTGAAGAGAAAGCGGCAACAGCTGCTGCATACAAAACATCTGGAGATCTCTGGAAAGCAGCAGGACTGTGGGTGCACGAGCACCACTTTTTTTCCAATCTATTTCAAAGAGAAACGATCGCACCAGTTGCGTTTCCAGGCACGGTTGTTTTGCGCAAGGAAACAGGAGCTTTTAAGCACTCGCGCGCATCACATCAGCTGTGCCTCGCTCACAACGTCACCCTGCGCCTGATCATCCTCTCATTCGGTATTCACCTGCTTTCTTTTGCTCGCACGAACAGTTATCAATCGTGCTGCTTCTCAATTCTAAGAGCACATTTGCACGCATATTGACAAACGGTCTTAAACTAAAACTCTAATCTTTAGGGACGAGGCAGCTCTGGCAATTTAAAAATTATTTTCAACCAGCCGAAGAGTCTAGTGGGGGTGTCTGTCTAACCCACCACAGCTGAAATCTACCCACATTTGGCGGGTGTTAATGTCAAGCCCTGTTTATATTGTATTGGGATTATACAGACACAGTTCTGTTAAATGCAAGAAATGAAATGCTACCATTTGTAACTTTAATTAACCTAATTGAACTATGCAAACAGTCCTTGTGATGTAAGTATGTCTTTGCAGTGTTATTTTATATTTGATTTGTCAATTTCTGTACCTGAATACGATTTGACCACCCTGAAAATGATGAAGCGCTGCTTATTTCACTTTTATATTTGCTCTATTGTATTTATCTAATCTTGTAATTTGTCTATTATATTACATGCATCATTCACTCGCCTACAGAATCATCCTCAAGAATCTATGTATAATTAATAAATTATTTCCAAATAGAGCTATTCAAGTCATCTGGTGAAATTGTATATACTGTATATTGCAATATATATCACAGAAATACAAAATATTGCAATGTCAGATTTTTCCAATATCGTGCAGCCCTAGTACAAACTGTATTTTGTATTGGCCTAACCCCTCCCTACCCCTAAACCCAACCCTCAGAGGAAACTGTGCAGTTCATCCCTCATTCTATGGGATTTATAAGCTTTTGGAGAAATGAGGACATCAGCAACGTCCTAATAATTCACCACCTTCTTGTAATACCTGTCATACCTGTGTCATTAAGCAGATTTGTGTCCTGATACGTCACAAAAACACATACACACACACACACAGGTTTGTTTTTGTGAATTGTGGGGACGTTCTATAGGTTTTTCTTAATCTTTTTTTATACCGCACAAACTGTACTTTCTGTCTCCCTACCCCAACCCTATTCCTAAATCCAACCCTCACAGGAAACTGTGTGCAGTTTTACTTTATGAAAAAAAAAATTATAATAATAATTCTGTATGATTTATAAGCCTTTTGAAAAATGGAGACATCAGCAATGTCCTCATAATTCACTACCTTCTTGTAATACCTGTGTCATTATACAGATTTGTGTCCTGATATGTCACAAAAACATGTACACACATGCACGCACACACACACACACACACACACACACACACATATACAGGAGTAAACACTAATGCGCTTTTTTTTATTTATTTTTTTTTTTTTAACATATCAGTAGGTCATTGTAAATCATAGTGTGTGTGTGTGTGTGTGTGTGTGTGTGTGTGTGTGTGTGTGTGTGTGTGTGTGAACGTCTCTTTACACATCTATGGAGAAACGCTGCCAGCACGCGTCCACCCTGCAGAGCTGTTGTGTGAAGCTCTTTCAAACAGACTGTCAGATTACATGATGCATCGAGAAACTCTTATCACCTCGGTCATAGCGGAAAAACAGACGGTATAATGTGAACACACAGGCTGTGTCCGAAATCACCCCTATACCCTCATTCACTATCCCCTACATTAGTCTACTAAAACACCAGCTAAGTTTATTTGATGTATTTGTGGTGGAGTTTATTTAGGGCTTATAGAAACGATGGGTCACACACAAATGCAGTTACAAAGTTTGCTGTACACACACACACACACACACACACACATGCGGCTGTGCTGATTATGAATTACACAGCGATTTTACTGACTTTTCTTTATTACAGACTGTACAGGCTGTTTTCAAAACATTTTAAACTTGTATAACTCGCTCTTGAGCTGCAGCTGATCACAGAGAGCTGAACAGATCTTTTAATCCAAGTTTCTTTGCAAATCCTGTTCTATGATAACTGATTTCTTTTCTCTCTGCCATGATGACAGCACATAATATTAGACTAGATATTCTTCAAGACATTAGTATTCAGCTTAAAGTGACATTTAAAGGCTTAACTAGGTTAATTAGGGTAAAGTTAGGGTAATTAGGCAAGTCATTGTATAACAGTGGTTTGTTCTGGAGACAATCCAAAACTAATATTGCTGAAGGGGGCGAATAATATTGACCTTAAAATGGGTTTAAAAAAATTAAAAACTGCTTTTATTCTAGCCAAAATAAAACAAATAAGACTTTCTCCAGAAGAAAAAATATTATAGGAAATACTGTGAAAAATTCCTGAATCTGTTCAACATCATTTGGGAAATATTTAGAAAAATAAAGAACAAATTCACAGGAGGGCGAATCATTTTAACTCTAAACGGCTTACAAAAGTCGATTTTGCATCATGGGTGCCCTTCAAGACTAACATACTGATGCTAACATCTAAATAAAACAACATTATTTTGACTTGATTTCTGATCGAGTGACATCAGTGAGCCTGAACATCTGCTGCGGTTTCTCTTGTATCCGCAGACCCGTGAGTTACGAGCAGATACCAGCGCTGTTATTATTACGTTGCTAGGCAAAGATTTCACAAAGCTTAAAGTCTTCAGCTTAATCAAAACGGATGAGGACGCCGAATTACTTCCCTGCTAAAAGAGACATCGCACAACTCACGGTCAGAATCGAGAGCTGAAAGATATTTACTACTGATGTCTGCTGTGTTACTGCTCGATACTGAACGATGATGCACAGCAAACAAATGTGGTCAGAAATTATATTAGATTTCGTATTTAGCTCGTATTTATTGTCTCGTATTTATTCTCGTTATTATAATATTTATTATTATTTGTATTATTATTATTATATAGATTTTGTCTACTACTAATAATGAATGACAATTGAATTATTATAATTTTTTTTATTTTCTAATTTCATATAACATTTATTTTCTAAGATCATTTCAATAAGCCTAGACACATCATTCATCAAATAACATATTAATATATTAGTATTATTATATTTTATTAGGGGTGGCGCAGTGGGTAGCACGATCTCCTCACAGCAAGATGGTTGCTGGGTCAAGCCTCAGCTGGGTCAGTTGGCATTCTGTGTGGAGTTTGCATGTTCTGCCCATGTTGGCGTGGGTTTCCTCCGGGTGCTCCGGTTTCCCCCACAGTCCAAACACATGTGATATAGGGGAATTGGGTAAGCTAAATTGTCCGTAGTGTATGTGTGTGAATGAGAGTGTATGGGTGTTTCCCAGTGTTGGGTTGCGGCTGAAAGGGCATCCGCTGTGTAAAACATATGCTGGATAAGTTGGCAGTTCATTCTGCTGTGGTGACCCCAGATTAATAAAGGGACTAAGCCGAAAAGAAAGTGAATGAATGAATATACTTTATGAGAGTGAAAAACAATATAGATGCAAGTTTTGTATGCTGTAAAAAATAGAGAAACCTAATTTAATTCATAATAATTTCATAATATTATATCATATTTACTTATTACAGGTGTGTAAAATATAGTCGAGTTTCATAAATGGAAAAAAATGTATATAGAAACTTTTTTTAATGATAATGTAATGTTCTACTGTGAAGAGAAACACAATAGTATTCTCACTCCAGTAATATTGGTTTCATCTTTACTGTCTTTTTTAATGTATTATTTATAATACTAATGGAATGATGCTGTTTGAATGGAGTTTCCTGATTTTATGTATATATTATTCATGACTAAATGACTTTATAATCTCATTATTTTGTCATCTAATGTGTTTAAATAGACTCTAAACACTTTAAATGTAAAGATGAGAATGCAACATGGCAACCTGCACCATATCTGCAGAGATATATTTAAAAAAATATATTTTATTAGTAATGATCTGTCAGATAGACGGCACGGTGGCTCAGTGGTTAGCAAGGTTCGAGTACCGGCTGGGTCAATTTCTGTGTGGAGTTTGCATGTTCTCCCCGTGTTGGCGTGGGTTTCCTCTGGGTGCTCCGGTTTCCCCCACAGTCCAAACACATGTGCTATAGGGGAATTGATGAACTAAATTGGCCGTAGTGTATGAGTGTGAATGAGTGTGTATAGGTGTTTCCCAGCATTGGGTTGCAGCTGGAAGGGCATCTGCTGTGTAAAACATATGCTGAAATAGTTGTCGGTTCATTCCGCTGTGGGGACCCCTGATGAATAACAGACTAAGCTGAAGGAAAATGAATGAATGATCTGTCAGATTAAATGCAGTGGTTTAATCAGGTGTAGATGAGCACTGATCTGAGATCTTCTTTTCACCGCCGCTGAACTTCAACTCAACTCTGACCTGTAGAAATGACGACTGGAAAATCCAAAAGTCTTCATTCTCTCCTACTAAACGTGCTCTGCTGGATAAATCTGCATCATTAAGCTGTCAGTTGTTTGCCATCCCGAGCGCAGTCATTTCCCATCAGGAGAAGGAAGAAGTTTCACTATTTCACAAACGCTCCGTCACTCCTATTTTTGATCCAGTTCTGCACGATATTGAGTTTAACTATAATAACTTCATTGATCCCACCAGGGGCAATGAAATGAGGGCAGTAGCATCATGACAACAAACACATACAAAGAAAAATCACTCAAAATCAATAAAAAAAAAAACCACACAATCCAGCATGCTTCATAATAACTCCAGAAATATAATAGCAGTACTAAAAAAACAATATTGAACTGATCTGACATTGCAATATTTAGTTTTTCTGTCATATGAATTCACCTTCACCAGATGTCTTGAATAGCTCTATTTGGAAAGAGATCATTTTAAATTAGTACACCCAAATGAATATGTTGGGGGAAATATTAAATAAAAAATTAACAAACAGGAAGATTAGGAGAAACATAATATATGTAATTTTGTAGTTTGTATTAATATATATATATATTTTTTGCAGTAGCTCATTCATTCATTCATTCATTCATTTTCTTTTCGGCTTAGTCCCTTTATTAATCTGGGGTCGCCACAGCGGGATGAACCGCCAACTTATCCAGCATATGTTTTACGCAGCGGATGCCCTTCCAGCTGCAACGCATCACTGGGAAACATTCATACACACTCATTCACACACATACACTACGGACAATTTTAGCTTACCCAATTCACCTATACCACATGTCTTTGGACTTGTGGGGGAAACCGGAGCACCCGGAGGAAACCCACGCGAACACGGGGAGAACATGCAAACTCCACACAAAAATGCCAACTGACCCAGCCGAGGCTCGAACCAGCGACCTTCTTGCTGTGAGGCGAACGTGCTACCCACTGTGCCACCGCGTCGCCCTGCAGTAGCTCATTTGAAGTTAAATTCTCTTTCTAAAGATCTTCGGTGACCGAACTCTTATTTTAATGAAAATAACTGTTTAATTAAACTGTTTTGGTTAAATGCACCACAAATTATTGTCTATATTTGCTGAGAAATGGATAAAAAAAAACAATTTTCAAAAGGGGGTGTACTCATTTATCAACAGCTTTGTATGTGTGTGTATATATATATATTACTATTATTATTTATTTATTTATTTATTTTAAGAATGCACAATCTTTCTGTTGCACAAGACATATTTTATAGTAAAAGAAATTCCATTAGATGTTGAAATTGTTCACACTAAGGCCGATTTACACCGTGTATTAAGATCAATTTTTATTAAACTGATCATAAGTGGGGCGTCATGGTGGCGCAGTGGGTAGCACGATCGCCTCACAGCAAGAAGGTCGCTGGTTCGAGCCCCGGCTAGGTCAGTTGGCATTTCTGTGTGGAGTTTGCATGTTCTTCCCGTGTTGGTGTGGGTTTCCTCCGGGTGCTCCGGTTTCCCCCACAAGTCCAAACACATGCGCTATAGGGGAATTGGGTAAGCTAAATTGGCCGTAGTGTATGTGTGTGAATGCAAGAGTGTATGAGTGTTTCCCAGTGTTTGGTTGCAGCTGGAAGGGCATCCGCTGCGTAAAACCTATGCTGGATAAGTTGGCGGTTCATTCCGCTGTGGCGACCCCAGATTAATAAAGGGACTAAGCAGAAAAGAAAATGAATGAATGAATGATCACAAGTGGGTGGCAAATAAACACAGGAGGCCTTAAGCCGCGGTCACACTAGAGTTTGAGCTTGCAAAATTTTGTCGTACGGCGCTGCTAAAAGTGGCGGCATTAAACAAGATGATTAGATGTTGATAAAAGCGAGCGATTGCTCCATATTATACATTTCTGTCCAGAGAGGTCGTGTTTTGATCTTCGATTGATCTCACGCAATCACATGAAGTGATTTCGCAGGTCAGAGTTCACAAAGCTTGAACTTTGCTATGCAGCAACATGCGAAACTTCTCATGAGCTTGCGTTTCCGATCTGCCGCATTCGCATGCATATGAATGGAAGTCTATGGGGAGAAAAGTGCAGGGTGACCGCAGCTTAGGAAAAAAATATATATATTTCAAGCACTGTGCACTGAAAAGTTGTTTAGGAAACCAAACATGCTTTTCTCTGTGGCATTATTGCAAAAGCACTTTTTATCTTCAGATGTGGGATGTGTGTGCTTTAGCTGAAGGGCAGGTACAGTTGAAGTTGAAGAATTATTAGCCATGAGTACACAATATTTGACTAGGTATTCTTCAAGACACTAGTATTCAGCTTAAAGGGACATTTAAAGGTGGTTTGTTCTGGAGACAATCCAAAACTAATATTGCTTAAGGGGGCGAATAATATTGACCTTAAAATGGATCAAAAAAATTAAGAACTGCTTTTATTCTAGCCGAAATAAAACAAATAAGACTTTCTCCAGAAGAAAAAATATTGTAGGAAATACTGTGAAAAATTCCTGAATCTGTTCAACATCATTTGGGAAATATTAGACAAAGAAAGAAAAAAAAGTGCATGTATACGGATGCACTTGTTGACTCCAGCGGCTGATGCTGATCTGAGTTCAGCCACTATGAGCTGCTTTACAATCTGACTTATCAAAAGAGCCAAGGCTGAGGAGAGACATAATTGTTTTCTGGTCTGGAAAACAACTTCTCAAAAGCTTTCATATGTTTCCTGTCCTGTGCGCATGCAAAGCACAAGCTGAATGAGTCCTTGATTAGTTAGTGAGTTATACTTTATTAATCCCAAAGGGAAATTCACATGTCACAGCAGAGCTCTCAATACAAAAAATAAATAAAATAAGTTACATATATATATAAAAACAATAATAAAATTACATTCATACTGCACACCTTAGTTTCAAACAACGAGTAAACACTTGTCCATATCTAATAACTATTACAATTCAGCATAATTCATCTAGTATGATTTTGGTTATACAATCTGATCACTGTTGGTAAAAATGACTTCCTGTATCTTTCTCTGTAACACCGGGGCTGAATTAATCTTGCACTAAAAGAGCTTGCACATGCTTGGACTATTTCAAAAAGGGGATGATTATCGTGGTTCATCATACTGACAAATTTGTCGATTCGATCATGTGCAATCTCTTCTATAGTGGGTAGTGCACACCCCACATTGATATATAATGTGTATTTATGCTTTCATATGCCGTAAAAAACGAGGTAAAGGCCAGAATGTTTATGATAATTAAGCAATATCAACATCTGTTGCACTAAATCCCTGATGATATTCAGTACAACAGAGCATGACACTGCTCAAAATACAAGTTCAGTGAGTTGAATTGCATGTTCAAGACTGTATGCTACACTTTTATAAGCAAATCTGTTGTCCAAAACCACTTTGTAGACCTCAAATCATGGTGGTCTGGATAATATGTGCACAATATGTATGACTTTTGTATCATTAAAATATAAAAAAAACTACTAGAACGGACTTATGTACTTACATTATCTCAAATATGTAGAAGAATCTTTAAATGCAGAGAAATACGCACACACACTTAAGATCTGGTTTGGCTTTCTAGAAAACCGGGAAACAGCAGCAAGGCTTTAATATGTTGTGTTTTATTAGCAGCATTATAACAGAAGCCTAAAATGTATTTAGTCTAATAAAACAGCACTGCTTCTTTTCAAATATGGTAACAAGCATGCATATATATATATATATATATATATATATATATATAGTTTTTGACAGTTCTTCTGACAGTTTATAAGCACATTACCCTGAACAATGTGGCACAATCTAAATGTGAAGGTTTTCTTGTTGACCTTTTGGCTTATTTGTGTTCTTTGCTCTTTAAATGGCAAAAACATTTGCTGTCGTTGTTTCCACCTTAATGTAGGTTATCGCCAGTGTTTTACTGATGTAACATTGTTTACAGTGTGTTTGGATTCTTAAAAGTTTAAGATTATATATATTTAATTTAAGATACTGTAGTTATTTTCTTAATTTCTCATTACAACTGACAACTTCATTGAAAAAGAATGGCAACAATGTTTAATGTTTTAAATGAACAGTAGCGTCGGCGGCAAGAGCCTAGTGGTTAGTGCGCCGACACATACAGTAGCACCGAGATGCTCATGGCGACCCGAGTTCGATTCCCAGCTCAAGCCTCATTCACACTACGAGTGACTGGCAGCGGCAAAGCGACAATCAACCGCTCATTTCAACGAAGAGCGAGCGACTTCCAGCGACCTCCGTCTACGTGAGCGACAGTGATCGTTGACGACCAGGTGGGCGTGTCGAGCAACGCAACTAAATTAAGAATCATTCAACTTTATGCAAATGAAGAGCGACTTTCTTGAGCGACAGCCAATAGGAGCACCAGTAGAGCTCACGTGATCCTCTCTCAGCTCGCTCAGAGGCCGGTTGTATTCGTGCTGTATTTACCTACACTGACCTGCGTTTGCAGCTGGTCGCCACTCAGAGCGACAGGCAGCTACAAAGTTGCTGCTAGTGTGAACGAGGCATCAAGGTCCTTTGCCGATCCTTCCCCTATCTCTTCTCCCCACACTTTCCTGCCTGTAAATCTGTTAAAACCACCAAATAAAAGCTGTAGCTCATTTATAAAATCGTTGCAAACAATTTATATGGGCTGAATTTAAACAAATGTAGTTATGTTCAACTTAATTTGTGTTTAAATTCAGCCCATATTAATTGTTTGCAACCACTTACCATAAAAAATGTTTAGTAAATCCAATGAATCATTTTTTTCAGTGTGCTACCATGATAATAAGTGTTGAATACTCATCATCAATATGATTTCTGCAGGAGTGCTGTAGGATGACAAAGACCACAACTCCCATGATTCCACACTCAGTCACATAGTCATTAAAATAAGCCTTTGTTTGTTGTGAATAGGCAAATTGACACACTGTGCCTTTAAATGTAAAGCTTATTCTTCTCCCCATCACTAATGTACAGTAGTGAGTGAAGTACTGTATGCATCACAGGTAAATGATGCTCTGGCAGGTGTTCATGACAGATGTAAACATTTTCACACACCCACAAGTGTTGAGTTTGTCTCTATAAATCATCATCTGTAACACGCCATCGTACAGGCTGGAGGAGCACAAACACTGCAGCGTTTATATATCAGCTGTTTCTTCTGGGATCTCAAGCGCACAAAAACATCTGCTTTGTGCTGTTAGTGAGAGCATATGGAAAAAACACATACTAGCCTTTCCAAACAGACTTCCCAAACACTGCCGTCTGAATGTTTATAATATTAATAGAGCACATCAGGAGAATGACCATCAGATTTGAGTCATTTTTGGCAATTTGCATGAGCAGGGATTGTTTGGACAATGTTGTCGGCTGCAAAAGAAATTTTCTGTAAATGTTTTTGTCTATTTTAAGCACGATATTGTTACATAAATGATGGTTTCAGCATCGACATCCGCAATAATCACATCGCAGGATCTGCAATGTCAAACTGGTGTTATAATTGATCCGGAGCTATTTTGAAAACACCCATGATTTGTCATTGCAATGTTTAACCATAAAGTTACCAAAACTTGTATTATTTATGCGTGTTTTTAGGGCCTGTGACTGTGTGAGCAATTTTCAAGTCAGTTTAAAGCATTCAGGCATATGACATTACATTTTTTTTTTTTTTTTTAGGAAAGATTAATTGTATTTATGTAGATATGCAATGAAAACTATAGTGTTATTTCACATTTTTTTACATTTTATTTTACATTATTCCATTTTTTTTAACTGAATATTGACTTCCAGAACTGACTACACTTCCAGAAAACCATAAAGAACTGTGTATTTTATTTGTACAGTATCGTATTTATCAATGTTTGTGCTTGGTTTATTATATTTTATGCAGATGCTCCCCTTATAAAATCATACCAATGTATATAAACTTAGTAATTCTTTCCAATTAGACCTATTCATTTCCTCTGGTGTAATTACACTCAATATCGCAATATATGTGGTAGAAAAATAAAATATCACAAAGTTTTTCCCATGCAGCCCTAATATAAATGCAAATTTTACTACAAAACTACTGACAAAAGTAAACAAAGTATCTCATTAATATTTAAACAACACTGTCCTGATCCTGTCCCACATATATGACAATTTAAATGTAGTCTTGCTATCAAACTTCAGAAACTGTGAATGGAAGAAGTGTTTAATAATTAAAATGATTTAACTCTATGCAAATGCATTGATGTATTGCCGTTGTATTCACATAATAACGTGTGGTGGGCGTGGCCTATAACATATGGGCGTTCTTTTCACAATTGTGGGCGTGGTTTATAGTAGATACAACTTGTTGTGGGTGTGGATTTCTTCTAAATCAATGCAATATAGCCGATAACCCCGCCCTCAAAACACGTCACCAGAAGAAAACACGCTCCTCTATTGATAACATGCGCAGTTTTACTATTTTACCGCATCTCTCACCTGCATTATATTTTAAATACCACGTTTTATGGGTGTTTACTAAAATAACAGCAAGCTGCTTCAACCACTAGATACATCACATGAATATTAATAGGCTAGATCTTTAGCTTACTACAAACTACATCAGTTTACATCAGGCACTTCTGTATCTTCATGTATACTTCAAACTCTTCATAGTCACCATGCCAGTTTATGCACAAAATATGCACATGATTCTTAATGTTGCATTTCACACACTTGTATATGACAGACCTGCATGCATAGGCGGAGTAAATATCGTGTATAATGAAGTGTTTATAGCGCACATACCTTCACTTTCACACTGTTTACCATTGTTCGCCCCCATCCCGAAGAACACATAATCTCTGTCCTCAGGAAAAAAAGCCTTCAGATCACACACAAGTCCTCGAGATTGCATATGTATCCATCATGGGAAAGTCGGAGTCTTCTTTGTAAGTGGACATACAGAAAGCAGGAGCGCAGAAAGTGTGTGTAATGTTGCAGATGTGTGTGTGTGTGTGTGTGTGTAGCGGGCGGGTCCGGCAGATACGTGCAGAGAAACTGACTTTACAGACTGTATAAGGGGCTGACCCCGCTGGAGAGAGAGATAGAGACCCTCCGAATAGTAAAACACTGTATAATGGACTGAAGCCGCTAGAAAAAGAGACCCTCCGACTTTATGAGGGGCTGAATCCGCTAGAAAGTGAGAGAGACCCTCCGATTAATATAACGCTATAAATGCTAACAAGACAAAGTGCGGAGGCAACATATGACTGATAATATAACATATTACAAAAATATTAATATATTATACAGTTGAAGTCAGGATTATTCGCCCTCCTGTGAATTTTTGTTATTTTTCCCATATTTCCCAAATGATGTTGAACAGATTCAGGAATTTTTCACAGTATTTCCTATAATATTTTTTCTTCTGGAGAAAGTCTTATGTGTTTTATTTCGGCTAGAATAAAAGCAGTTCTTAATTGTTTTAAAGCCATTTTAAGGTCAATATTATTCGCCCCCTTAAGCAATATTAGTGTTGGATTGTCTCCAGAACAAACCACTGTTATACAATGACTTGCCTAATTACCCTAACTTTACCCTAATTACCCTAGTTAAGCCTTTAAATGTCACTTTAAGCTGAATACTAGTCTCTTGAAGAATATCTAGTCAAATATTATGTGCTGTCATCATGGCAAAGAGAAAAGAAATCAGTTATTAGACATTAGTTTATAACAATTAATAACTAAATAATAATGAAAAGAGGATGCCCTTTCAGCTGCAACCCATCACTGGGAAACATCCCTAACACTCATTCACACACATACACTACGGACAATTTAGCTTACCCAATTCACCAATACCATATGTCTTTGGACCGTGGGGGAAACCGGAGCACCCGGAGGAAACCCACGCCAACACTGGGAGAACATGCAAACTCCACACAGAAATGCCAACTGACCCAGCCAAGGCTCGAACCAGCGACCTTCTTGCTGTGAGGTGACATCGCTACCCGCTGCACCACCACGCCACCCTATAATAATAATAATAATAATTATTATTATAATTATAATAAAAAACAACCCCCCCCCCCCCCCAAATCCATATATGGTATAATTGTCACAAATTTGGTTAAACATTTCTGATACTGATAGTACATATAGTCACAATGGTTGATGGTGATAATAAATAAAAACAGTAATGTGATAAAACATTGAATTAACACAATAAAAGAAACTACAAAAAAAAACTAACATTATTATTATATGAAATTATCAATTATTAGAGTCTAACAGAGGTAATGTGTCAAGAAAAGGGCATTTTACAAGCATTCTTAAGGCAGTTTTTACTCCTAAATTGAGATCTAGTAGTAGTAGTAGTGCACTGTAGGAGAAAGTAAGCTGTAAGTATTGTAAGTAAGGAAAAGCAGTTGTGTATGCTTTCCAAAATGATGGTTTAGTTTATGCTGTCAACATGAGTCAAGATTGTGTTTGTTGCCCAGCTGATGATACTGTTAGCACGAACGGTTTACACAGCACTACAAACAACAGTCACTAATAGGCCTGTCACGATAAGTCATTTTTGTTGCGCGATATATTGTCATAGAAATGATTGCAATGTGTTTTTAATGTCTGTGTTTATATAATGATCATACAACAGCATATAAATAGTCATAAACACATTCAAGAGACAAAAACGGTGCTTTTAAAGTGGCTTTAACATTATTCCTGAATCTGGAAGTGGAGCGCAGATTAGGAACCGAGCTCATTTAGACCCCTTCTTCTAAACCTGTCAGTAGTTTTCAGGAAAATGTGAAAATTCATCTTAAATTTGCCTGTTAGTAAGCACTGTTTGTAAAAGAGGGTGACACGGTGGCTCAGTGGTTAGCACTGTGGCCTTACAGCAAGAAGGTCGCTAGTTCGAGTCCCGGCTTGGCCAGTTGGCATTTCTGTGTGGAGTTTGCATGTTCTCCTCGTGTTGGCGTGGGTTTCCTCCGGGTGCTCCGGTTTCCCCCACAAGTCCAAACACATGCGCTATAGGTGAATTGATGAACTAAATTGCATTATGTATGAGGATGAATGAGTGTGTATGGGTGTTTCCCAGTACTGGGTTGCGGCTGGAAGGGCATCCACTGTGTAAAACATATGCTGGAAAGTACCACGCTGGAAAGTTGGCGGTTCATTCCACTGTGGCGACCCCTGATAAATAAAGGGACTAAGCCGAAGGAAAATGAATGAATGAATGTTTGTAAAAGAGTTGAACCCTGAACTCACTGATGCCTCCAGTGGATGACGGAAGCTGTGCAATCAGCTAAAATGTTGAAGACGTTTAATTGTTATGTAAACATGATAGACGATATATATTGCGTCAACAAAAATGATTGAAGTCCTGTCTATGTACTGCACGATCAGTCGATATATTGATTATTGTGACAGGCCTAGTCACTAATACAGCAGATGCTCATCCATGTATAGCTGGATGGAGACTGTGTTGAAGCAGAAGAGCAGGCCAATGATGAAAAAAACGACCCATAAAAAGTAAGGGTCCTGTATGTTTATGACCATAAGACTTCAGTGTTCTGCATCCTAATGAAGGTTTAATATATCTAAAACTGATGCAACTTCACTATCTGACCTTTACGCTCTCTCTAAAACTCAGGTTTCATAGGCATTTCCAAATCCACAAATGCAAGGTTTTCTTCCTGTGTTTGTGTGTGTGTCAGTCGGAGACAGGAAGTTGATAGCGTTCTTGGGTTGCAGAGCGTTTGGCTGTAAAAGGTTTTCTCTGGCTTGGCATTTGACCCCGCTGCAGACGGCCAACACACACCGCTGGCTGATTGGTACCATGCAAAGCCAAACACACACACACACACACCAGTCAAAAGTAGAAGCTAAACGTTTTCTCAAAGTGCACTACAAGAGAAATAACTTGTGTGCAGTTCAGCGTGTTTTACTGATGGATAATAAACGAATGCATAATCAACAACAGCCAATGATATTTATGAAAATGTGTGGTCTAGGCATCTGACTATTAGATTGTGTTGCGTTTAATTGCATATATCATGGTATATGGTAATGCTGCACGATATTGCAAACATCTGATATTGCCATACTTTGTTTTGCTGTGATCAGAAATTAACAGGTCACACTTTACAATAAGGTTTCATTAGTTAATGCATTTACCAACATGAACTAATAATGAACAATGCTTCTACAGCATTTTTTTTTATGCATTAACATCCAAATTCATGCTTGTTAACATTAGTTTATACACTGAGTTAACGTGAAGAACTGTATTTTCATTAACTAACATTAGCTAACATTAATAAATACTGTAATAAATGTACTGTTCGTTGTTTGTTCATGTTAGTAAATGCACTAACATTAATTAATACAGCCTTATTGTAAAGTGTTAAAAATATATTTTGTTGCTTGTTCAAACTACTTAAAATGAGCTGAAACGACACCATTTTTGGGATTTTTTTGGGACAACTTAATTGTTTTGTTCAATCCACTTAAATTTGTTACGTTTTGTGTTGGGACTACATGAATATATTGTGTGAAACCCTGCAGTTTTTACAGTGTAAGATTAATAAATGCTTTTGTAGTTTTCATCGTGAACTGATATTTAATGGAGTCTTGCTGTACTGAGTTTACAAAAGGCCTATAAATAATTACAATTTTCAATACCGTAACCCAGATCAACTTGAAAATGTTCATGCTTGAAATAAATCGTCTATTAAGTCTTAATTAACTGTAAGAATGGGTTTTTTTAACCACAGCGGTTCGAACTGTAGTTTTGCCGAATGACTAAAAAGTTTATCAGTATGATGGTGAGAACTGTACATTTCTAGTCAAACCATCCTTCTGCAATCTTATACCAAAAATGGAAATAAGGGCAGTATTAATAGCTACAAATGTGGGAGAGCGTTGCTGTTATGTGGTTGTATTGTATTGCAATATGGAACAATTAAGTGTTGATGTTAAATCAAAAGTAATTCAAAAATACTTGAAAATGAATTGATTTAATGACAATAATTCTCTATGGTTACAACTGAATTAATTACAAAATAACTGTATAAAATGATTAAACATGAAATGATAAAAACATATGACATAAATTGTACCCAGCTTAAATGTAAAATAAAGTTACCTGAGAGACAGAGGGAGGGAGAGAGAGAGACAAAGAGCAGTAAGTAGGCCTTAAAGAGAGCCCAGGAAAAAAGAGACAGAGCAAAGCTTACCCCCCATTTTGTATCTTTTGGGACCAAAGCCCAAATGCTGAGACATACAAACTGGCCAATCAACATGTGACCACATCGTAAAACCCCCAAAGTCCACACACCAGGCCCTGATCTAATCAGTATCTGCCTTTGGAATCTGTAAGGACCTTCTTGGTGAAAAAGACATGTTTTGCCATATAAAGAAATGCATATGATAATTTTCATCCCTACAGAACTATTTAATCTGCTGTGATGAACAACCACTGCTAATACAGCGATCTGAATATTCCTAAAAGACACTCTAAAAGCAGAAATTAATTATTATTCACTGCATTTTGAAGTGCCCACGATATTAATTTTTTGCATGTTCATAATCACGATATATTGAATAACATCAGTACGTCTGGACATTTGTGTGTATTTATCGTCCAACTGATTTATAGACAAGTAATAATACTTTAAAATCTATTCTGAATGTAACTGGGAGCCAGTGTAAAGACCTGAGGACAGGTGTGATGTGCTCTGATTTACTGGTTCTGGTCAGAATCCTGGCCGCAGCGTTCTGGATGAGCCGCAATAGTCACATCTGTCTGATTGGGAAGGCCAGTGAGGAGGCTATTACAGTAATCCACCCTGCTGCTGATTAAAGCATGAACAAGTTTCTCTAAGTCTTCACTGGAACAAAGCATCTAATTCTTGCAATGTTTTTGAGATGATAGAGATGAGGTTATCACGATATATTGAATTATTGAATATCAGTATATATCTGGACATTTCTGTGTGTTTAGAGTAAAGTCGTAAAGAACTGTGTGATATTTTAGCACTAGTCGATTCATAATAGGAATTTGATAGACAGATATGTTGGTTTCTTAAACAATAAATGTCCGCCGTGTCAGGGCCAACAACACAAAACACAATCTCAGCACTTGTAAACAATAAGGATCTTTGTATTGTTGCTGCAACATAAAGGTCACAGGCTTTTACTCACTACTCATGGAAGAAATTCCTAGACAAAAATACCCCTGTGTATGAAGACTTCCGTTAATAGTCTCAAATGACTTTATTTTTGTACAGGAAGTCTCTAAATAACAATAGAGAGCACAGTAAGGATGCAGACTAGGGTTTTTCTATTTGTTTTGCAGAGACTATAAAAGGTGTATTGCCACTGATATTAATATATGTTAATTAGTCAATAGACCATGTGACCAATTTTTGAGTAATGTATGGATTACTGTATTTTCATTCATTTTCCTTCAGCTTAGTCCCTTATTTATCAGGGGTCACCACAGAGGAATGAACCGCTAATTATTCCAGCATATGTTTTACACAGCGGATGCCCTTCCAGCCGCAACCTAGTATTGGGAAACACCCATACACACTCACACACACACACACTCATACACTATGGCCAATTTAGTTCATCAATTCCCCTATAGTTTGGACTGTGGGGGAAACCGGAGCACCCGGAGGAAACCCACGCCAACACGGGGAGAACATGCAAACTCCACACAGAAATGCCAACTGGCCCAGCCGGGACTCGAACTAGCGACCTTCTTGCTGTGAGGCCACAGTGCTAACCACTGAGCCACCGTGTATATAACAGTAATGAATGGATTACTTGATATTTTAATTATTTTTTTTTAGTATTCTTTAATTCACTTCATTAATGTCAGCTGATTTTTGTTAGCACAGCATATTTTTTGAGTCATTTTTGCCAAGTCTTTTAATCAATTATTGTGTTTGAGGATACATGACAGCATAAATCAAAGCTTCTTACCAGTACAGAATTTAAAAGAAAAAAAAAAAAAGAAAAAATTCAATGCACAATTCTGGGGTGACACGGTGGCTCAGTCGTTAGCACTGTGGCCTCACAGCAAGAAGGTCGCTGGTTCGAGTCCCGGCTGGGTCAGTTGGCGTTTCTGTGTGGAGTTTGCATGTTCTTCCCGTGTTGGCGTGGGTTTCATCCGGGTGCTCCGATTTCCCCCACAGTCCAAACACATGCGCTATAGGAGAATTGGGTAAGCTAAATTGACCGTAGTGTATGTGTGTGAATGAGTGTGTATGGGTGTTTCCCAGTGATGGGTTGCAGCTGGAAGGGCATCCGCTGTGTAAAACATAAGCTGGATAAGTTGGCGGTTCATTCCGCTGTGGCGACCTCTGATTAATAAAGGGACTAAGCCGAAGGAGAATGAATGAATTATTATTATGCTAATTGTTTAAAAAAAAAAAAAAAAAAGTCCTGTTACTCTTTGTATTCTTACATATGTATATTTTCAATAAACAGAATGATTAAGAAAATGCTTTTAAAATAACATACCTTTATTTAACATGAGTCTAAAATCCTGATATAACCTCTACAGTAAAAGCAGGACTTTAGATGAGTTCTGCTGGAAGTCCAGCGGTGGCCCAGTGTGAATAGACACCCAGAGAAGCACATGGGGAAGGGTTAACAAACGCGTCTGTATTGGCATTATCACAGAAATCAGGAGTAAGAGAAACGCTGACGTCCTCCTGAACCGCAGCAGACACACACACGCACTCATCTGGGTCGGACTCTGCAGCGGGACGCGTCCTCAGACTGACCACTCTCCTGCATACAGCCCTCATTGTGATGGGAATGGACATGCATCTGAAAAAAACATAAACAACAAAAACAGGCAAAGGAATGAATGATGGTTCACTAACAGAGGACATTTCCAGAACATGAGCTACAGTTTGGATATGGCAAACGTGTAGCTTTAAACAAAGTGTATAAAAGTGCAGTAGGTGATTGTCTATAGAAACATTTTTTAGTGCTGTGAAATGATTAAAATGCAATTAATTGTATTCAAAATAAGTTCATATTAACTACATACATATGCGAGTACTGTCTGTGTATATAAAATATATGCATACAGTATATACTGTATTTAGTTATGAAAAAACATTTTGTTTGTATATTTTTGTATTTTCTGTACAGTATGTATTTATACATAAATATAAGCAGTACACGTGTATATATTACATAATACAAATACTATTAATCAAATGCTTCTAAAGTACAACACATACACTTCATTGAATATGTACACAGAGACATCACCTATATACTATATAACTGCAGGTTAACTATGTTTATATATAACTCTAACTGCTAAAGTCACTAGTAATTAGGTATTTGTCAAGGTGGCACGGTGGCTCAGTAGCTAGCACTGTGGCCTCACAGCAAGAGGTCGCTGGTTCGAGTCCCAGCTGGGTCAGTTGTCATTTCTGTGTGTAGTTTGCATGTTATGTTCTCACATGCGCTATAGGGGAATTGATTAACTAAATTGGCCGTAGTGTAGGAGTGTGTGTGTGTGTGTGTGTGTGTATGGGTGTTTCCCAGTACTGTGTTGCAGCTGGAAGGGCATCCACTGTGTAAAACATATGCTGGAATAGTTGGCGGTTCATTCCGCTGTGGTGACCCCTGATAAATAAGGGACTAAGCCAAAGAAATTAATGAATAAAGGTATTAGTCAATTAGTTAAAGTTATTAGTAACTAATGAAGTTATAGTAATAACCTAAACTTTTCTGATTTTGATTGTAATGCAATGATGTGCACCTTTTGTAAAGCTAATTTGAAACAATAATTATTGTGAAAAGCGATATACAAATAAACTTGAATTGAAATGCAATTAATCACGATTAATTGTTTGACAGGACAATTTAGTGTCTTCACATCCTGACAGCATTCACTTAAATGAAAATGCTGTCATCGTTTCTTCATCCATTTCCAAACCTTTTAGACGTTCTTCTGTTGAACACAAAGGAAGATATACTGAAGAAAGCTGGAAAACATCGACTTCCATAGTATTTGTTTTCTTACAATGGAAGTCAATGGCTGCTGGTTTTCAACATTGTTCAAAATGTTTTCATTTGTGTTCAACAAAAATTAATTCGTCCAAATTTACTTTAATAAAATCTATATAAAAATATCTTTATAAATGTGGAAAATGTTGCTGCAATACACTATGCACTGGAACAGAAATCTTGCATTTAATTATCAGTATTTGCTTTTTAATTATGAATGGTTAATAAAATCAGGCTGAATGTGGATCAACATGAGGGTGTTTTATAGTTTGTTTTTGGGTGTCTGAACCCTTTTAACTACATTTGACATTTTTGTTGTACTGTACGTACCGCATCAGGACTCTGGATATGTATTCATCCAGTTTATGATCCACAAAATCAGGCATAAGGAGTTTGCAGCTCATCTGATGAGAGTCCACCACCGTCACCTGAACTATAGCAGAAAAAATAAGTACGCCGGAAGTGATCAAAAATCAGCATGCACTCGTGTATACAGTTGAAACATAGATGCTAGAACTAACGTGAGTATATTAAATGACTACTTTCAACTTCAAAATGTTTCATACAACAAATGAATAGTATAATTTTTATGCTATTATTACTGTTACAATGCTTTAGAACACAGTAGGGTTCCCTGCAATTATCAAATGGAAAGAAATATTTTTTTAAAAATAGATTCAGAGGGATATTGGTTTATAATTTAATGCATTGACTAAAGAAGAAATCCAAATTAATAATAATTGCAATCATTCATTCATGCATTTTCTTTTCGGCTTATTCCCTTTATTTATCAGGGGTCGCCACAGCGGAATGAACCGCCAACTTATCCAGCATATGTTTTACGCAGCGGATGCCCTTCCAGCCACAACCCAACACTGGGAAACACCCATACACACTCATTCACTACGGCCAGTTTAGCTTACCCAGTTGCCCTATAGCATATGTCTTTGGACTGTGGGGGAAACCCACGCCAACACTGGGAGAACAAGCAAACTCCACACAGAAATGCCAGCTGACCCCGCTGGGCTTGAACCAGCGACCTTCTTGCTGTAAGGCGACTGTGCTACCCACTGCGACGCCCCATAATTGCAATTATGTATTTTCAAAACCAATGCAGCCTGTTTTTGATTACTTGCCGTGAAACTAGATTTACATTATTTAAAGAAAAATGTAACGTGTGTGTATATATGGTGAATACATTCTCTCAAGTCCTCCCAATGTCATAATTAGTTGTAGGCCCTGTCTGAAAGTATTCTAACGTTTGCGTCAAAAACCTAAAGGATAAGTTTGAGTGAAGTGTCCTTACGAACAGCCAGATGCTCTCTCTCATGGAGGCTGAATGTGATGGAAAAGCAGTGGTCTGATTCTGGAAGCACCTCGCATCTCAGCTCACACAGTAGAGCTGCATCTACAGGACAGATGATTTTAACAGGGTTCATACACACACCTTGCTTGGCTTCAAATTGAATTAGCTTTCAAACACTCTTCGGGCTCAAAACAGTCACATTCAAGGACTCATTGTAGAGGCACATTTGAGAGGAATGTTATATTGTGTTTCTTTGTAAGACACATTATAGGTGCTTTAAGATGGACTCTTCTGTATTATAAAATACCATAATATGTTTGCAGATATTTAAGAAACATGCCAAGTGAACATACTTGTTTATCCAAAAGCAAAGCTAAAGTTAGTTATTCTCTTTTGAAAATGTGCGTTCTGTTTCGAAATGTCTGTCTTTACTTTGATCTCTGTAGCCCCGCCCACTGCCAGTTTAACCAATTATATTTCAGCACCCTGGCTGGCCTTGGTGGAAAAACGGCGCATTTAATTTTAGTCATACATGCTGCATCAATGTATGCAGACACAGATGAAAATACGACCTCTGGAGGACAGCAGCAGCCTCTGAAATGAGACGCAGATTCAGATTATAAAAATCCACATGAGGTGGTTTAATTAGCAAATAATACAAATATTACAAACGTAAACATTAGCTGATCAGCTTATGTTGTAGGGTTCGATTGTCAAGCACACTTGCTCCTGTTTGTGTCATCAATCTGGCAACCTGCGTTTGCTTTGAGTCATCATTGGAGGGGCCTACTCCAATGTTTTGAATTTAGACTGCAATACCTAGATCAACCACCATCCTCAATCCTTCATACTGCACCATTAAAATAAGGAGTAACTAAATGTAAATCCAGAAAGCTAGAATAAATATGCCACAAATATAACATTAGTGCATAGGAGGAAATATAAAAAAAAAAAAACCAGAAAACATGTTGCACAAAATAAATTCAAGCACATTGAGTCGTCACGGTGGGGTCAGGTGGAAAAAAAAAAAAACCCTCTCCAATATTTTGAATTTAAACTGCAATATCTAGTTCAACCACTAGGTCCTCAATCCTTCATACTGCACCATTAAAATAAGGAGTAACTAATGTAAATCCAGAAAGCTAGTATAAATATGCCACAAAGATAACATTAGTGCATAGGAGGAAATATCAAGATAAATTAAAAAATAAAATAAACTATTCCAGAAAACTTAAATACATAAAAAATTTAAAACAAAATAAATTCAACCACTTGTGACTATTTTCAAAAATGTTCCTTTTTTTCAGATTTGAAGGACCCGTGGGAACCCTGTCTTATATTACAGCAAACGAGTGTGTAAAGGGCAGAAGAGCGAGTGCATGAATAATCTGCATTACTGACCCGTGCTGTGGCTGTGTTTGCTGAAGCAGCTCTCCAGCAGGACGCTGATGGCAGACTGATGGCGGAGGATCTCCAGTAAAGCAGGCACGTGTCCCGGGTGCGAGAACGGCACCGCATCCATCAGGGCTCCGTTCCAGGACCTGCAGCTCCATTGGGCCCCGGGGAACACATAACTGTGGCACTCAGAGCCAGGCAGCGGCTGAGAAACATCCAACACAGCAGACAAGGTTTTTGGTAATGTTCTTTTGTGTAATACATGCTTCAATTAATCAAGTTTAGGTATTTATTTAAATCTAACACTAAAGTTGAGTGTTTTAAGGGATATTTAGTGGAGTCTGACCGACAGTAACCTCTGATTAACCATGTAAGCGGTTACTGTAGGTCAAACTATGCATCTAATTTTACATTACTTTTAGTGCTCTAGATCTGCCGGTTTCAGATTGTTGAATGTTTTGTTTTTCCTGCATAGACTGCATGATTATGCATTCACAATGGTATGAACCGTTATAGGGGTGGTCAAATGTATGTTTATATCTATTATTTTAATTATTAATATTATTTAAGATACAGATCAGAGAAAAGTATTTCTCACTGTTAAAGGGCTGAACCCCCATACATCTTGTTTAGGCATACTTCAGGGGGATCAAGCATTAATTAGGAAGGTCAATCCCCCCCAAACCCGCCTGTAACTCACACCCTGGTTATCGCAACACTCGATAACAATACCGCATATTTTCCCAGTATCGTGCAGCCCTAATTTCTCTTAGGTTTTTATAGATTTTCAGTTTTAGTAATTCTAGTTTAACAGAGTTAACTGTTTATTCAAACTTTTGGTTGATGTGCTCATTGAACCCAAAAGCACACAAATACAACTTAAATAAAAGTAAAAATTGCGAAGAATTAAGACAAACTTAATTATTAAAACTTAATAATAAAGATCATGTATGTAGTTGCACATGCCTTACATTTTTTGGCAAATGAAGAAAAGTTTGAGAAAAGATATTGCTGTATATAATCATCCTCTCGAATGATGGTGTTTGGTTGTAAAAGCGCATCTTTTTATTTTTGCTAATTATTATTCTTTATTTCAGTTAGTTTTTCATTGACTTTAGTTTTTATTTAATTTGTGACTTTTATTTTAGTTTGACTACTCTGCTTTGTTTGTTTTAGTTTCCTAAAATAAGCTTATTAAATACAGAGAAATGCTTAAATCAATCAAATTCTCTTGCAAATGACAAGTACAGTTCAATGCAAACAATGGTAGTCAGTAATGAGCAAACAAAAGAACAGTTCATGCAATGTCTGTGCAAATTAGCATGGCTAGCATAGTTGTTTGTGCAGATTATAGTGGTTTGGATGGTAAACAGACCACAAGAAACTGCAGGCCGTCTGTGCAGGATGTGTTGGAGTTGTATTGTCTGCTGGTCTTCAGGAGTAGTTTGTGTAGCGGCTCCACCTGCAGGGGTTTCTCTGCTATAACACCATCTGAGGGATCAGAGAAATGAGCACTTGGGGGGGGGGGGAAAGCATGATAATCTTTGAAAACAAAGATGCTACAGGTGAATAGGGTAAATAGTTTTTATATTTTTCACTGTACTTGTTTCTGAATTATTTTTGTATTATAGTATTGCAATATTTTAAGTAAGCAATCAGGGCATCATTTCATTGAATATACATTAATTTGCAAACATTTTCTAGCATGCAAATCTGACCATTTGCACCAAATTGAGTTCAAAAGTCCTTAAAAAATGTTTTACATATTGCAGTGAGTTTTTTTTTTTTTAAGGCGTTTCGAGTATAATCTTATTTAAATCACTCTATAAACCAGAAACTAGTTTTAACAGCCATAAATATTTACTTTGAAGGGTTTTACAGAGGGATGTGTTTAAAAAAACCAACATGTTCATAATCAGGCAAATTATGTACAGAGTACAAATATGAATGTACAGAGTTGATAAGAAAATTATTAGCCCATTTGTGAAATTATTTATTTTTCCCAAGTGCGGTTTAAAAAAAGATTAACAATTCATTAAACAAGTTTTAATAACTAATTGTTACTAATTTACTACTTCTTTTGATAGAAGAAAAAAAAAAAAATGCTTTTTTAGAAAACAGCCTTTAAAAATATGTATTTCAATTAAAAACAACAGCCACAAATTGATAATGTGTGACAAATGAAACTCTTATTTTGGATGTTTTCTATTATGAAAACACTGCAGGCTGAACTTGTTTTTATGCACCTGTCAGTCTCCATATACAGTTGAAGTCAAGATTATTCACCCTCCTGTGACGTTTTCTTCAAATATTTCTTAAATGATGTTCAGGAATTTTTCACAGTATTTCCTATAATATTTTTTCATCTGGAGAAAGTCTTATTTGTTTTATTTCGGCTAGAATAAAAATGAGTTTAATTTTTTTTAAACCATTTTAAGGTCAATATTATTCGCCCCCTTCAGCATTATTTGTTTTGGATTGTCTCCAGAACAAACCACTGTTATACAATGATTTGCCTAATTACCCTAACTTTACCCTAATTAACCTAGTTAAGCCTTTAAATGTCACTTTAAGCTGAATACTAGTGTCTTAAAGAATATCTAGTACAATATTATGTGCTGTCATCATGGCAAAGAGAAAAGAAATCGGTTATTAGAAATTATTAAAATTATTATGTTTAGAAACGTGCTGAAAAAAAAAAAAACTGCTCTCCGTTAAACAGAAATTGGGAAAAACAATATACAGGGGGGCTAATAATTCTGACTTCAACTGTATATCTCGTATAATGCACCTGTGATTTTGTCCATCTTCTCTATGAAGGACGCAAGCACAGGTAACGGCGGCTGTAGTTTGAGCAGAAAGGTGGCAGGGAGAAGCTGTGAACAGGCCTCAGTGAGTGGCTGAAACACAGGAAACCTAAAGCACAAAACAAAATCAAAACTCCATATTGGCTGACATAATGGTGAGAAAAACCAATATTGCAGCATTAATTCTGTCCTCTGGAGCTTGACTTAAGTATTGTGCAGGTTTAAAAGAGATTTTGTACAGTGAACAATGACCAATACGACTGCATTTCCTCAGCAGTGTCTACTAGAGCTGAGGTGGAAAATCTTCTTCTGAGATTTTCAAAATGCATCAATATTCTCTCTGGAATCATTTTTAAGTGCACTGTAGGCTTGTTTGTAACAGTAGACGGTGCTCTAAGCTCAACATTAATTAAAGACAGATGTGCTTAAAAATGGCGACACGGTGGCTAAGTGGTTAGCACTGTCGCCTCGCAGCAAGAAGGTCGCTGGTTCGAGTCCCGGCTGGGTCAGTTGGCATTTCTGTCTGAAGTTTGCATGTTCTCCCCGTGTTGGCGTGGGTTTCCTCTGGGTGCTCCGGTTTACCCCACAGTCCAAACACATGCGCTATAGGGGAATTGATGAGCTAAATTGTCCATAGTGAATGTGTGTTTCCCAGTACTGGGTTGCAGCTAGAAGGGCATCCGCTGCGTAAAACATATGCTGGAATAGTTGGCAGTTCATTCCACTGTGGCGACCTCTGAAATAGAAACTAAGCCGAAGGAAAATTAATGAATATTAGTTATGCTGCTGTTTATAAACTCCAGTCGTGATGATGTACAATGAGGATGTTCTCATGTCACACTTACTGTGTCCCAATGTGTAGTCAACCAATCATCAGTGCCCTTACTAGCGCCCGAATTAAGCTGCGGCACTTTTCTCCCCATAGACTTCCATTCATACGCATGCGAATGCGTCAGACCGGAAACACAAGTTCGTGCGACAAGTTTCGCAGTTTGCTGCGTTGCAAAGTTCAAGCTTGGTGAACTCTGACCTGTGAAATCGCATCATGTGACTGCGTGATACCAACCGATGATCAAAACATGACCTCTCTGGACAGAAATTTAAAACATGGACCAATTGTTCGCTTTTTTAAATGTCTAATCATCTTGTTTAATCCCACCCCTTTTCGCAGCGCCGTATGACAGAATTTCGCACACACAAACTGTAATGTGACCGCGGCTTTACTGTGCACAACATTCTGATGATTGACCTAGGGAGCTAGGGTGCTGATTGGGACGCAGCCAATTTCATTCTATGATAATCATTCATTAACATGTGCACTGCTGCTGGTCTCGTTAGTGGAGATGGCTGATATTTAAAATAATAAAAACATTTACTCTAGCTCTAAGTTGTGGTTCTCTGAGCACTAACAGTTCCCCTGTATAATTACACTTGTGTGTGTTGTCTCTTGTTGAAATCGCTGAATGGCTCTTCATTTGTAAGTTACTTTGGAAAAAAGTGTCTGCTAAACGACTAAATGAGTAAAGTGTATAAACACTGCTCACCCGCAGGAGTCCACCTGAGGAGGAGAGGAGATCAGAGACTCCATCTGCAATCTATGAGAGGAATCAGTGCTGCCCGCCGTCACCAGAGCCACACGGCCTGCGCTGACCTCTCCTACACACACACACACACAATATCAGAGCATCACTGAGGCCATTTCACACTTATGCCTCTTTCCACTGAGCGGTACAGCTCAGTACTTCTTGCAAAAACACTTCATGCATTTTCTCTGCGCATGTCATTGTATTATTACAGTGTTGTGTTTCCATTTCATGTGTTGTCATTGCCCTTGTTAATAACAGAAAAGAGATCTTTGAATTGGTAAAACGTATAAAACTGGAGGAAAAAAAAAAAAAAAAGTTAATTACTAGAAGTAAAATTAAACACGAAAGCTAATTTTAAAAAGGCATGCATATTGTAATTATTTTATATATATATATATATATATATATATATGGTGGCACAGTGGGTAGCACAATCATCCACAGCAAGAAGGTTGCTGGTTCGAGTCCCGGCTGGGTCAATTGGCATTTCTGTGTGGAGTTTGCATGTTCTCCCCGTGTTGGCGTGGGTTTCCTCCGGGTGCTCCGGTTTCCCCCACAGTCCAAACACATGCGGTATAGGTGAATTGGGTAAGCTAAAATTGTCCATAGTGAATGAGTGTGAATGGATGTTTCCCAGTGATGGGTTGCAGCTGGAAGGGCATCCGCTGCGTAAAACATATGCTGGATGTGTATGTGTATATACATACTAAGTTTACTAAATAAATAAACAAATGGAGATTCTGCCTCAACACTTATTATATTTATTAAAATAAAAATGTTATTTAAAAAAAACAAACGACAAGTAACTAAAATAAAAACATACAATTAAAAAGGACAAAAATCACCAAAATAAAAATGTACTAACAATTAAGGCTGCCTTCACACCTGTAGATCGATTGTTTTGTTCCGAAACAGGGATTACAATTGTTACAATGTTTATTTTTGTTCTCAGTGCGCTTTCACACGGCAGAATTTCTAAACAGACCAAAATAGTTAAAACAACTCACATGTGAGTAAACTCTCCTCACATTGGTCAGAGTTTCAGGGTTTATATCCCACGGATTCCACTCAGCTGTCACGTCGTTATTTTAATTTGTTGATGAGCAATAAGACATTATAAGCGAAAAGGTGCATTTTAATTTTGACCGTCACCAAATATAAATGAGAGAGGTAAGACTCATACAGAGACTCATTTCAGTTGTCAAGTTTTGTAAAAACCTATCGAATTTTTCAATCTATTAAAAAAAAACCTTGGCTACAATTATGCCTCGTTCACACTAGCAGCGAGTTTGTAGCTGCCTGTCGCTCTGGGTGGCGAGCTGCTGCAAACGCAGGTCAGTGTAGGTAAATACAGGACGAATACAACCGGCCTCTGAGAGAGGATCACGTGAGCTCTACTGGTGCTCGTATTGGCTGTCGCTCAAGAAAGTCGCTCTTGATTTGCATAAAGTTGAAGGATTCTCAACTTTGTCGCATCACTCAACACGCCCACTAGGTCGCCAACGGTCGCTGTCGCTCACGTAGACGGAGGTCACTCGCTCTGTTGAAATGAACAGGCGCTTGTCGCTGCGAGTCGCTAGTAGTGTGAATGAGGCTTTATGCATTATAGGCTTAAATTATAGAGAGATGAACCAAGACTGCAGTCAGACCATGAAGCAGATTAATGTTGATCTTTCTTTCGAGGTGTTAGTGCAGAAATGTACAAAACAATAGGCCTATTACAACATATTATAAGATTAAAATATGGAAAAATTATCAGATGGTTATTTCTGTCAATTTTCCTAACGGATAAACAGCACTCTGTAATATTTCAGCATGCTTTCCCTTTCGTATTCAACATGAAACGCACATTTACCGGTAAAAATTACATCCTGTCCTACTCATAATTCTCTCTTTATATAGCCGTATATATGGCTATTACATAACCATAATACACTGATATAGCCTGGTTCGTTGGATCGTTTTGCTTTCTCACTACAATCGATCCGCTCCAGATTTCATTTCAATCGAGCAGAGACCACCTCATTCAGGCGATCTCGCACCGTTTGATTTGGCACAGATCCAAGCTCGATTGCTGGATTCACATATGCTAAACGAACTGAGCTAACTGGGCAAACGAGACAGGTTTCGAAACAAATGTCTAGGTGTGAAAGCACCCTAAATCTGTTTTAATACCTGTGCTTGACAGCCCCATGAGAGCATCTGCTGGACTTATGTAGTACTCGATGGTCATTGGTGAGCCTGTGAGGACATATAAACAACGAATTAATATTTCTGATAAAACACACTGAACTGAACAGACACAATTTTATTTTTTCCCTGCGCACCCTCTCTGCCAGACTGCACGTTCCCAATCCTGCCGTTCATAATGAGGTCAATGTGAAGGTCACTTTCTCTCAGAGATCTAAAAGAAATACCATTCACAACATCACACACTCCTCTTTAAACATGTGAAGTGTGTGTGTGTTTGTTAATGCAACAATTCACACACCTTGGCAAATGGGATATTTTGAAGAGATCAGTTTCCAGGTGCCGAAGAGAGCTGTAGACTTTAATCTTCACATCACTGCCAGTCATAATTAGAGAAATATTCAGATATTATTAGACAAGCGCTGATATTCAATAATTCTATATATTGTGATAAATGAACATGCTCGATATTGATATCATGGACACTTCTAAATGCGGTGAATAATTATTTATTGTTTAAATATATTCAGATTGTTGCATTAGTGGTTGTTCATCACAGGACCAAGTTAATAACTTAATAGGCATTTAATTTTTATCAAATTATCCCTTTTCACATGTTAATCTGCCCGACGACATCGACAATTCGGTGACTATTCTGAGGCTTTTTGTTTGTTAATTCTGTACTTTAATCTAATTAAAGCTTATTTTAACTTTAAAATTAAATGTTAATTTAACCACTCAAACATTTATTAATAATAGCTGATATTAATTTCTTAGTTAAAATAAGTTGTATTTTTAATTAAGTTATAACATAACTATAAATGTGGCTTTTTTCTTAATTTTATTGCAATAATTAATGTTTACTAATGAGATTTTATTGTGTATATAAATGTTTCCTATTGTACTTTATTTTCATTTTGCAGTGTAATTTGTTTGAAACAAAGCAATACATCAAGTATTTATTTATTTGTTATTATACCGGTTAAATGAATCTTTTTTGCAATATCCCCATAAACACTGCATTTTAATATTTGCACAATTAAAAATTGCACATATTCATTGCAATACGTTGCACTAATTCATTTTGAATTGTACATACCCACTGTACATATACATTTGCAATCATGTTCATATCTATCTGCATACATTGATTATTAATAGCAACATATGTACATATATTTATCTATTGTAAATCTATTTTCATAGTTAATACAACCTGTATATAATATGCTCATGGTACATCCATCTGTAAATATCACCATAGTTTTTCTATAATTGCACTTTACAACTTATACCTATATCCTGCACTTGCTGCTATTGCACTCCTGGTTAGACCTAAACTGCATTTCGTTACCTTCTACTTGTACATGTGTAATGACAATAAAGTTGAATCTAATCTAATCCTAATAATATTGTATACCGTGATGAAAGCTTCAGCAATTAATCTCAACAAGCAAATGATAGCAGCAAAAGCCTAAGTAATACAAGGATTGCTTGATAATCAGGCAGTACCTGTCTCCTGGGATGTTGTAAAATGAGGCAAGATCATCCAACTTTAGAGAGAACTCTTCAAAATGTTTCATCCTGTAGGAAAATAATAAACATTTATGCTTTAACTCTAAAAAAGGAAAAATATTTCTATTAGATTTCTATTTACCTTAACAGCTGAAGGAGTGACGGGCTGGACTAAAACAAACAAACAAAGTTTTTATATAGGTAACATATGAACATCAATAGATGAACACAAGCAACCTCTGTAGGTTATACAGTGCATTGTTAAATGCAGAGCTCCTCTATTTAAAAAGGAAAAGTAACAACCCATTACTTACTCCCCAAAAAGTAACTAGTTACATTACTTTTTATAGTAACTCAATATTCAAATGTAATTTTCCCCAACACTGCCCATCACTAGTGCATAATCTGTAGATCTCTCACCACAGGAGCTTCTCCATGATGAGCAACCCTGACATCCTCCACTCGTCCTCCCGGCAGCAGCAGCACCTCGATGTAAAACAGGTCTGCGGTCAGGTAACACACAGTCTCTGTGGGGCTCAGGTGGGACCCCAAACTACAAAACACCAGGGTAGGGTTGCAGCAGCTGATTGTAAGTTCTTTCTTAAACTGGAACGTAAAGTCCTCACTAGGGGCTTAGTAACTACTAGCTAGTTTGTAACCAAATTTGTTCTTACTTCGGTTGCACCACATGTTCGTAAGGCAAACCGTAGTTAGCAGGTTGTAAGCTCTCCGTAAAGTCATGCGTAGTAGCATTGAATGACGTAATATCCAATAAAAAGCATTTAAATAGTTAAACTGCTTTAAAATTCTGCAACTAATGCATCTATATATAACTGTCCTATGAAAATGAAATTATAAAAACACATTTTTATAGCACATTACATTACAGTCAGTCACTAATAACAGACGGCCCACACACCTGCATCGCGAGCAGCAGCACATTTTATATCCTACATATGAAAGAGAAAAGATCAGGAAGAAAAACTCAGTCATGAAGAAATTCTCGTTTTAATTGATGGATACAATTAACACAACACTCCTTGAAAGAAAATTAAACTAATAAACCGAAAAAAATGCGAGATTTGGGAGGAAATGAAGGCTGTGAGTAGAGAGAGATCATTCCTCATTATCGTGAGCTCCTCAATGTAAACTGATCTCGCTGTCATCTCTCCTCTACTGTTATCCATGGGGAGAGGCTGCCGTAAATATTTAGTTGGAACGTAGCGTTACGTTTAAACTAAGTCCAGTGGTGCAACACAATATTTAGTAGTGTGTAAGTTGTAACTTAGTGTGCCTTTAAGTCACAACTAGGCTACCTTTTAACTTACGCACTGCTGGTGCAACCGGCCCCAGAACACTAAGATTAATGACAAGAGCAATCTGCAGAGATATACAGTGCTCAACATAAATTAGTGCGCACCCCATTTTGAAAATGAATTTTTATCCATTTCTCAGTGAATATAGGTCATATATTTTGGTGCATTTGAACAAAACAGATATATGTATTAAATTATATTTTAGTCACTAACATCTTTAGAAATAGAAAACAAATAAAATTATATTCATGCAAAATATTGGGGAAAGAAATTACAAACTACAAAATGTCAACAGTTTTTTGTTTCTCTTGAATTTTGCTCCTTTTTAAAAAAAAAAAAAATGTTATTCAATATTTTTCCCCAACATGTACTAATTTTGGGCCGTTATCATAAGTTATTTTGTTAGATTAGCTCCAGATTTGGCTTCAGTATTGACTAATCTAATGTATATGCAAAAATATAATATTGTAAAGCTTACTATAGAACATATTAATTTAAATGAGAGATTTGTGAGGGGTGAACTCATATGTTCAGCACTGTATACTCATTTGGATTAGTAATATATTAGTTTAAAGAGCGACACATTAGTGTGTTCAGGTTGTCTAATGAAGAGCTGACATGCTCAAATGTCACGCTATCTGATAGCCTTTTAATAAATTTGGATGTATTCGGAGCTTTGGTGTTGCTGCATTTGTGTTTCACTTTTTTGTACATACATGCATGCATACATACATACATACATACTAGTGCAACTAAAGACAAGGGTCACATTTGAGCAATTAGTTCAAAACGTAAAGCTAAATTAGCAAAAATAATGACTGCAATCAAACAGGTTTCCCAATAAAAAAAATCTAATAAAAGATATGCCACTGAAAGAATACAAATAATGCCTAAACCGAAAAATCTACAGGTTGAGGGTACTGTACGTTTAAACAACAACAGTGTACTAAAAACTTAAGTTAACAACACTGTTAAATAATCCCTGTTGAGATTTAAAAGCGCTGTATTTTGCATGTCAGGTCAAATGTTTGTGCTTTTTAGGCCCCCAAAACACAGGGGTCGTGTAAATGAAAAGCCAAAATTTATTTAAAAAAATAAATAAAAATAATAATAATAATAGTAATTACCAATAATAATAATAATAATAATA